>JAQIXJ010003967.1:0-11636 GCA_034700185.1 Phthiracarus laevigatus | reverse complement strand
TGAATTTTTTACTCTTCATATAAAAAATTAAATGTATTCTACGTATAGTGAATAGAGGTCTCAGAAATGTTTTTTTTTGAGCCCTCTATTCACTTTTTGCAGAGCATACCCAAGTCTCACTACTTTCTAGTGTAGAAATACCTGTCGATTGCGTTAAATCTTCAATAAAATATAGCTCTAATAATTAAGTATTTATAAAAAAATTATTTTAAAATCATGTTAACGGAATGAAATTTGGTTTGGTCTGGATTGGTTTACATTATTAATTTTTTGTAATGGTTTGGATTGGTCTGATTTGAGTACGTAAATTTTAAGGTTGGTTTTGGTTTTGGATAAGTCAAACCATTAATAGAAAACATATTTTATTTATAGTCAATTAGAGGAGTTCCGATGTGTTTTGATAGTTTTGAACAATTTGGGCTTAGATTCCCTCAAAATAATGTGGGACATGCAGGCCGAGCTTCAACCTATCTTTCCGAAGTCGTGTTTAAACCTAATAAAAATTTAGGATTCTAATTCATAGCTTAGGCAGACATATCTTACTCATTATATGTGATATTGAATTATTATTTAAGTTTAAACCTCCAAACATGAAAGTGTCCACTTCCTCTCTAATGTCTTCATCAGTCAAATTATTATTTAAATATTGCTGTTCGATTAATAAGTCTAACAATACTGATTTCTTTTTACGTCCATAAACCAAATCATTATTATTTTGTACATTATTTTCATTGTATTTATTTGAAATGAACACCAATTTACGATCTTTAATAACATCTCTGGTAAATCTGTGGAAAATGTTAGTTTGTTTTGAAGCTTCTTTGCCATAACTTGTGTGAAAGAATATGAAGTCAAACCAACCCAAAATGTTAACGTTTCGATATGCAAAAACTACTCTCAAAAAGTCAATCGCTTTCACAAAATCAGAGTCCGGTTTGTTTTGTGCGTTAATTTTCACGCCCATCGATGTATCACATATTATGTCTAATACGCACAGAGTTACATAATGCGTTATATCTTCGCATTCCATGTTTTTTGCTAATTTCTCCACTAAAACCATTGAGTTTTCGTTAATTAATGGAATAAAGTCTTCTAAAATGCGAAAATGAAAAGCTGGTGTTAACAACTTTCTTCTAGATTGCCATATAGTTCCAGGACTCGTTAATAATCCATTGCCAAAAACTGATTTCATATAATCATAATTAAAAGACTTTTCGATCATTTCATTACTAGTCAAAACTTCCTATTTGTAAGTAAGTAAATCATGTTTAAAAATAAACTTTAACTTTGATTTCATTCATAAAATTCCCAGTTTTTTAATTAATTTAAATAACAATTTGTTTAGCAAAAGAAAAATATGAAGAAATTATGAATTCAAATTTAGTTCACGACTATATATTTATTTAATGAACAAAATAAGTTTTGAATTTAAATTTTTTTATCTGGCTTTGCAAAACTCAGATATATGGACAACTTGTGTATTCTTTCCGACCGTTTGTTTGTCTGTGCATTTTTTTTATTTTGATCTTTAATTAATTAAGGGATTTTACCTATTTCGTATGTTACAGTAATAAAGGGATTTTAGGTTCAAATTGCCAAAATATAGGGTTAAAAGAGCCATAAATATGGTCAAAACGGGCTTTAAAGGGTCCAAAATGGGCAAATTTAAGCAAGAAAATACCAAAATTAAGAATATAATTTGAGTGGCATATGCCGCTATTTGATTTAATAAAGTAAATATTATGCGCGTCAAATTGCAAAAATAGCCAAAAAGAGACCGAAGTTGCATTAGCCGAAATTTTGCTGTTGTTAAAGGGATACTTACAGGATGTTCCAGAGGGGAGGGCTGGAGGGGTTACCCTAACGTAATTTGGCGTTGTCAAAAAGGTGACCCCCTACCTAAAAAGTGAACTACGATAACTCTATGGTGGAAAATTTTTAAGCCGCTAATGGGGGTTGAATATTATACTCTGGTTACAATGTCATCTACCTTTTTATATACTGTATAACTTTTAACAGAGTTTCTTATATTAATAATACAAAATACTGGGAACAAGCGAACTACCATATACTACTGAAACTATCTGTTCAAAGCCAGATATTATGACAGAATTATTATTATTTGCCGTTTTTGATATAAGTTAATGTTTACTTCAATATATTCTGCGTCTATTAAGAAAATCAATGGTTGCCATCCTTGCCATAAAACGAATAATTTTTCATTATGAAATAATTTCTCATAAAGTCCTCCAAAAATCGTTAAAATTTCTGTAAATAATATCAAGATTTTTGTTCAACTTATTTGAATTTGACTTTAGTTGTTAAATTAAGTTTGTATTGTGTGTTTTATTAATAAAATTAAGTTTTTATTTAAAAGTCACATACTTTATCAAATCAAAAGGTTAAATTCTATTGTAAAATGTTCTTAAAATAATATATTTTTACGCATTTATTGTAAGGAAACATCATATTACTCATAATCTTAGCTATGTTTGCTTTTAATTTCCATTTCAAATTTAATTTCGCTTTTTATATATTTACATTTCTATTTTTTAAATACATCGGAATTTTTGAACTTGTACCATTTTAATCTCCATTCTGTTTTAAGTTCTAATTTAGTTAAATTTCATATTTATTTTGATTTTTAAAACTTTAGTGTATTTAGTAATGACTGTTATACAGAAATTTTTAGCTCACTTTTTTAGAAAAAGCGAGCTTAAAGATTTGACCATGCCTGTCTGTCTGTCTGTCTGCTTGTCTGTCTGTCTGTTCGCAGTTTTATACTAATAAAGGTTTCATCGATTTATTAACTATGGGTTAGAATAATAAATATTGAATTATAAAAATCTAAATGCTTCAATATTAATGCATGAGTGTTTTAAAAATAAAAACACACATTCTAATTAATAATAAATTTTTGGTTTTTGTTATAAAATTTATTATAAAATTATGGTAAAAATAATGCCTTCATTCAGTTCAAAGACTAATCTTTAAGTTAAATCCACATATAGTGGTTTACAACTATAAATTTAAAAACCTGATTTGAAATCTATAAAAATCGTAAATAAAGCTTTTATAGTACATTATTTTAAATTGAAAAGAAAATATTTATGTTAATTCTGTCGATAACAATAAAATAAATTCTTTAAATTGGAAATACATACTCGAACTGATGTCTTCGGAAACCGTTAAGCCATTCATAAATAGATTAAGATTTCCAATAATAGGATACGTCGGTATTCCAGGAATGTTGCGTAAATAATACGCTTTTCTGCCAACGTTTATGTAATACCAAACAATAAAAGCAATGAAAATAATTAGACTTAAAACAATAAACATTGCTTAAAATAAAACCAGAATTTCAAAGCAGTTTTATGTAAATAATATTTAATTTTTAAAATTAATGTTTAATAAACACTCAAACAAAGTTTTTACTAAAATATTGCTAAATATATAAATAGACCTAAGAATGATGGTTTAACTTGAAAGTTAATTATAACCTGATAGTAATTTTATTCGATATATTTTATTGATATTTTAAAAATTTTTAGAGAAAATGTTTTGCATAATTTCTATAATTTACATGCTAATTATAAGCAATATTAATGATAAAAATCAGATATACGGGTTATGTGACGTAAATTCAAATTAGCATATGATCGAAATGAAGAATTAAATTTTTTTAATAAGTTATTCTCAAATACTCATTAATAAATAATTTTTTATATACTTCTCTCTTTTATTGCATTATAGAAAATAAAATATTCATATCAAATAACTAGCAACAAATCGACATCAAAGAACGGACTAAACTACATTTATTCAATAGCATAAAAAATAAAGTCATATTAACCTCCCATTAATACTGCTAATATTTTAATTGCTATTTATATATAACTATTTATATAACGATATATATTTCAAATATAATGAATATTAACAATTGTTCCAATTCATATTTGAATGGATCAATTGGATCAGTTTAATGATATATATAATTTTTAAAGTATTAATGCGTAGAACATATTTATAACTTTTTTCCAATATGGGTATTTCGGTTCCGAAGTTTTAGGTGTCTAATGTTCAAAACTAGAATGAATATTATAATGTGCTCTCTTTGAATCAAATATTATTAATGTTAATGGTTATGTGCTTTAGTTTAGTGAGTTATAAATTATTGCATTCACTTTACGCCAAACGAGTTTATTATTTTGTTGCTTAATAAATTTAAAACAAAAAGCAAGAACGATAGAGAACTCAGTTTTCATAGTTTTATCTAAGCTCATAAGTTAATTAAAAAATACTTTTATATTTTAAGTTATCTAAAAGGTCAAAATTAAAGAACATAAGATACGTGATAAGTTCAATGGTCGAGTTAGTGCGCACATCGGGACAGACAGGTAAAGTCTGTTATCTCAGCCTGAATTAATTAGTATTAATAATCACTATAACGAAGTTCTAAAGTAATAAGAACGATAAGTTTAGCGCACGATTCGTTTAACAATTAAAATAAATTTAAACCACTTAAATAAACACAATTAATATTTCAATTTAGATAAAATATAATTAACTATGAATTGCTATCGAAAACATAATAAGACTATTATGTCTTTTCTGTCAATAGAAAATTAATTATTACCAACAACCGCTCAATTATTTATTCAACCGATGAGATGAATCTATTTATTATTAAAAGATTATTAGCCGATTTTTTATCGAAGATTATTTCACTCACTAAGAAAGAGTTCATTATCATATCCAAATCCAAACCGCTAATAAAGTTAATGAGTGCAAACACAATTCATTTGTATCTTCCATTTTTGGACAAGTCTTCGCTGAATCGGCATATTGTTAATTTGCAATGCCTCTCAAAATCGAAATTTTGGGTCAAATAATAATTTTAGGCTAAATGATTATTTGTTTCTTATGTCAAAATTGTAAATTATATTTTTAAAAATAAAATGAATTCTTAAAAATCAAAGTGAGCTCTGTATGAATGTTTCTTTCATGTTTATAATTTTATTTTATTGCTGTTTTTGATATTAGTAAGTATTTACTTCAATGTAATCTGCGTCCATCATGAAAATCAATGGTTGCCATCCTTCCCAAAAAAATGAATATTTTTTCATTGTGAAATAATTTCTGACAAAGTCCTTCATAAAACGTTAAAATTCCTGTAAATAATATCAAAAAAATTTAGGTTTCACATCTTAATATCAGATATGTAAAATAATTTGTTTAAATAGGAAAGACATACTCGAACTGATGTCTTCGTGAACCTATAAATCATTCATTTCTAGGTTAAGATTTCCAACAATAGGATACGTCGGTTTTCCGGGAAAGTTGCGTAAATAATACGCTTTCCTGCCAATTTTTATGTAATACCAGACAATAAAAGCAGCGAAAATAATAAACCATAATACAGTAATCATTGATTAAAATAAAATCAGAATTTCAACACAGTTTTAATTAAATAAAATTTATTTTTTTAAAATAATGTTTACTAAACACTTAAACATAGGCATCAAAGCATTTACTGAACTAATCCCAAAACATAAATCTACTTAAAAATGATGGTTAAACTTGAAATTTAATTTGAACCAAATAGTAATCTTTTTCATAATATATTATAAATAATACTTTTAAGATTTAAGAGAAAGGTTTTAACAATTTTAATGATTTTAATGCTAATTGTAAGCAGTATTGAGAAATATCTAATAAACGGGTTGAGTGTAAAAAATTCGAAATGAAGGTTTCAAATTTTTTAAATAGCCTTTTTAAAGTATTTTTATTAATAATTTTTTATTGCATATTGAAAAATGCCATATATGATGGCGATGTGTTTCTGTCTGGAATATAAATATAGGTTTATAATAGGAAGGATAATTTTATGTTTCAAAATAGTTATATACGGAAAATAACAAAATTATTCAATCTTTTTTATATTTTTATCATTGCGTTTATTTTTGAGTCCATTTATGAGTCCATTTTTGAGTCCATTTTTGAGTCCATTTTTGAGTCCATTTTTGAATCCATTTTTGAGTCTATTTTGGTGTCCAGTGGATTGCGAATATTCGGTTGGATCTTCCAATGGTCCTCCAATTACACGTTTCAAAAGTGACATGACTATAAACTACGATTAAAATTTAATTAATAAAATTGTTTTTAATAATTGAGCTGCAAATTATGAACTTTTAAATATTCATTGAAAAATAAACGAAAAATCTTTGCAAATTATATTATTCAAATAATGCAAATTTTTCATGGAATTTTTTTTGATGCATTTTTAACAAAATGAAAAAATAAACTAAAAGATTTAAAGTATTTTAGTGGTATAACGATATTTTAGTGATTCAGTAAATTATGGAACTTTGGTTTTATGAATATATTTTTATTAAAATATTAAAATAATAACAATTATAGGAAATTTTTCAAATTAATTTAGTAATCTCATGATTAAGAAACTCAGAATACGAAATCCCCAGTTATTTCTTGCGTATTTTTAGCATTATTGTTAAATACTTTAATTAAGTTAGGTAAAAGTTATAACTTTTAAATTTATTAATTTAAATTTTAAATTAATACAGTTTTAATCTAAAATATACTCAATTTCATCTCAATACAAAACTTGATAAAGTTATACTCAATAGAGTTTTTAGCAAATAGGTATTCTTGATTTGAGACAACTTATAATATGGGATGAACATATTTTATAACTGCTAGAATAAAACAATTTAAGCTTAAGAAACAAATTTAGAAAAGTTTGTTATTTGCAAACTTTGTTTTATAAAACGTGAAAGTTCTTTGTAATTTTAAGAAAAGATTAACTTAATTTCTCAATGATAAACTATTAATTTTTTAATTTATACTCACATAAGACCAGTAAATATTCATCCCTTGAATCATCAAAAGCAATAAATATACAAAAAAATTCAATTGATTCTTATTTTCATTTTGGGCAAAATATTCGGAAATTGAATAAAGAACTTTTAATGGAAACCAATAGAGACGACAAATAAACCTAAATATTTTTGTAGTTATAAAATTATTTTTAGATAACCTATGGCGTTTGTGTTCTATAAAATTACCAACAAATCATGAATAATATCCATCCCATTGTGATTATAACGTTCGAAATTTTGGCGAATAAGCCTCCAATAGATAAAAACAAATACAAACATTTAATACATTCCAATATAACATCGCAAACATCATGCAGTAGTACCACTAGAAGTCCAATCTTATGCCATCTAAATTTATTAATTTATAATTTTTTACTTCACAAGTTTAATTTATATTGTTATATAAAACATAAAGATATAAATAGATTCGATTATTTTTATAACAACTATATTCATATAATTAAATTTGCCAATTAAAAGAACTAACTAAAATGCATAAAATAGAATTCGAATAGATATTATTTAACTAGGGGTGAAAGTCTTATGCTCGGCCTACAGTCTGAGTCGTGAACCTATAATTTTTCTTCAGCCTATAGCATAATCCTTCAATGTTTAAAGGAGTTTAACGAGTTTAATCACGCCAAGTATCTTAAGCCGAATTCATTGTCACCAATTTTATTTGATAGAGAACATTGAAAAACATGTATTACAAAAAATTTCGGCGGGAGGTGTAAAGGAGGGACTTTAAAGTTTTTTATATAAACAAGGGGATAAATTTTGACTCAAACTTTTAAAATTCAGATTAGCAGGGGTTTTAGAGGTTGGGTAACTTTTTAGTCCTTATCTGGCGTAACATGTCTAATTGTGGAAAGGTAAATACAAATAATTGGGGGTGTGGGTATATAGGAAAGGGGTAAAGTAGAAAAGGAGGCAAAAAAATCATAAATTAAAAACAATTTAACGAGTGGGTGTTGTGAAATTATGTTCATAAAAAACATGAGTAAATCTTATAGAAAACTTATAAATTTATAATAAAGCCAATGTTTAGCAAAATTTTGATATGTAAATTAGACTAGTAAACGGGTACCCGAATGTCGGGTTCGGGTCGGGTTCCCGACAAGTTTGTCGGGCCGGGTTCGGGCTCAAACATTTTGAGTACGGGTCGGGTCGGGTTTTAAAATTTATAATACAAAACCTGACTATCATAAAAAATACAAAGAAATGATCAAAAAGTTTGAAAATTTTTACCATTTTTAAAAATTCAACTTTATTTATACTAAATAACAAATAATAGTTGTAAAACTACTAAAATATATATTTTATGTGGAATTTTTTTTTGCAAAAAGTTATTGACATTTGCTTAAAGTTGGATTATTGGGCCGGGTCGGGTAATGTCGGGTTCAAACCTGTCGGGTACGGGTCGGGTCGGGTTCCGAAATTGCTATCGATTTACTAGTCTAATCTAGACTACACAACAGACGTATTACGGGTACACGATATAACTTATACGTTCTAATAATGTTTAATGCGTAAAATAAACAAGAACGACACATTCATAGACAGCTCCCTTTTTCTAATCCCTAATCCCATCTTATAATTCCATATCCCTATACAGTTCCCTATTCCCACCCGATTCCCAATCACAACCACATCCATGATCCCATTTTAACTTAATCCCTATCCCGTTCCCAAATAAAATCAGTTCCCTATTTCCACCCGAATCCCTGATAATCCTAAAATACCAATAATTATTAAATAGAAAATTTTAATATAATTATAAATATTTAAATACAAAATTAAACATTTCAAAATGAAATAAATAAATAAGTTACTGATATAAACTTTATAAAAAATATAATAGAGTTAAATGATAACAGCGCAATAACTTAATCGGAAAGTATCCAATAAGAAATATCGGGTCATAGTGAACTTCTAGAGGCGATATAACGCTATCCGGTTCATAGTAAACGCCAGTGAAGTCATTTAGGTCCACAAAATTAATTATCTCTCTTTAAAACATTAGACAGAGCACGTAATCAATTCGAATCCAATTATCCCCGAAGTAACTTCATGCTTCTTCCTACAACAACGTATTAGCAACCGCAGAACCAAATTCCTCTTTTGTCTCAAATGAAAGATTGTCGCCGCATTCTTTTAAACCATAAAAGCATAGCAAACGCAAGATTTTATTGAATTTTAAAACGCCTATTTGCATAAACGGCAGTCTAGGCGATACCAATCGTATCTCTATTTTTGTCACGTTTTATAAAGTCTTGGTTAATATTATTTATTAAAGTTTTAAGATTTACTGATCTAATGGAAGGCTCTAGGAAAAGCCAGAAAAACGAGTGCCAAATAATTGTGGGGCTTTTTATGATACTGGAATCATACTGATTGCATAAATCTTCATATGTTACTCTTTCTTTTATTTCAATTCGTGAAAATTTCTTAGCGTCGATTTTCTCGGTTAGCTTCACTTCGTTTTAAATCACATATTGTAACTCTATACAATTCTGTATTTTTTTTTGCTGTTTTACACCTCAACGTTCCTCGTTTAGTCTGCTTTTCTGTGGCTTTCTGTGACGCTTTTGTTTTATTGTCCGTTTTTCTTCGTCTTTTCTCGCATGTCTATGCAATTTGGTGTTTCTATGCTGTTCAAGTTTACGTCGGTCTTCGTTTCTTGTTTGTCTTCGTTATTCGGTGTCTCGCTGCGGTTTTATAACACGTCTGTCTTCTATTAGTCTCGATTGTCTAGGCATTTCGGTGTTTTGGTGCTGTTCTTTTTCAAGCCGTTCTTCTCTTTGTCTGGCGTTTTGTGCCCATCAGAATCGCGTTGCTTTTCTAACGCACGTTTTTCTTCGTCTTTTCTTGTTAGCCTCATCACAATGCTATTTATTGTTGTTCAGTCCTCAACAAAATTTAATTCTTCCGTTTTAGACAATTCTTGGCTCGTTTTCGATCGTTTTATTTGCATTTGAAATGTTGGTTTTGTCTATTGCTTCTAATTCTCTCTTTATCTTTGATTCTACATATTTCATATTTTTCAATTTGATTGTCATCAATGGTAAAAATCTAAATTAATTTAAGATAACATATATGGAAAATAACCGAAAGAAAAAACAGAATCTTTATTTTACTTGAACATTAAATTTAATTTAAGAATTGTTATAAGTTAAAAATGTAATTGACATTAGACTCCTACAAGTTTAGAGAAACTAAAATTTTGTAATTAAATAATGAAGTTTTTATTGTTATTAATGTTCCAATTAGCAAATTGTTTATTTAAGCTAGAGAACTTAGACGTTATACAAGACAAAAACGTTTTAACATAACCTTTGAAAAAATCGTTTCTGTAAAACATATTGTCTTAAAACTGGCAATTTGATGTTATATGATTCATAATCTTCTACTATTGTTCTTTTGTGTTAGGTAATTTTATTTCATTAGCTCGTGGTTTAAAGGTACAAAAGTTTACACAGAACTTTCGAGGTCAGAAACACAACGCCACAGTTTAATAAACGGATATCTACCAAAGATGTTAGTATCTAATTTGGACAATATATTGTTCAGTACCACAAATACTTACTGAGTTAGATTCTAACAGGTGGCATAATTGTAACATATGCTTAAGAACCTTCATGGTTGGAACTGTTTCCATATAAACTGACCATATAAAATTGTTAATAACTGATTCATAATCCTTAACCATTGTCATTTTGTGTTTAGTAAGTGAATTGCATCAACTCGTAGTTTTAAGAGTAACTGCCTGCATAACGCCACTGCCTACTTTACGGATATGTGCCAAAGAAGTTAGCATTGATTGTAGACAACATATAGTTAGTGATCACAAATCGGTATTATGTTTGATTCTGACAGGTGGCATAATTGTACAGGCGCCTAACAAACATCGAGATGTAACCATAATCATTAACATATATCGCCACTTTCTGCTTGACGGATATCTGCCAAAGATTTTAATATAGATTGTGAACAACATGATGCCCGGTACCACAAATTAATAGTGTATTAGATTCTAACAGTGTTTTTTAAATTATAATTTATTTGAACTCTTCGAACACTGTTACAGACAGACAGACATTGTCAAATCCATAAGTTAGCTTTTTCAAAAAAGTGAGCTAAAAAGAAATTTCTTCGATTAAACACTTTTTTTCGATTTTATCAATTATTTCTCCTTTCAACAATAATTTT
Source organism: Phthiracarus laevigatus (assembly GCA_034700185.1). Lineage (NCBI taxonomy): Eukaryota > Metazoa > Arthropoda > Arachnida > Sarcoptiformes > Phthiracaridae > Phthiracarus > Phthiracarus laevigatus. The sequence goes on along the minus strand of JAQIXJ010003967.1, from coordinate 525 downwards.
TACCAACAATGTATTTTTACAATTTTTTTTCATAGAATATTTTCTCCAAAATATTTTTCCTACAATGTATTTTAGCAATAAAAATGATAAAAATTGAAAAAAGCAAACTATTTAAAAAAATCTCTTTATTAAATTAAAGAATTCAAAAGTTGAAGAAATTCAATAAAAAAAAGTCTACAGAACGACATACAGACATGTCATGTCGATTCCTAAAGCTTACTTTTTGAAAATGAGCTAAATAATTGAAATTCTTTACTAACAGATACTAAAGAATATTAAAGGCTATATTTAAAAAGGCGCCAATAAAAATAAAAATTCAATGTTAATCAATTTAATCATGAGTTTATAATTAAATAATTTTTTAAAAATTAATTCCTTTTTTATACAATTTAATAAATTTTTAAGGTAACTCAACAGTAAAATAGAAAAATGTTCTCTTAAAATATATCGAGTGTAACAATTTGATTATTTTTGATATTCAAAGTCAACCAATTATTGTAATTTATTATTTCCAACAAATTCACA
>JAQIXJ010003966.1:0-11639 GCA_034700185.1 Phthiracarus laevigatus | reverse complement strand
TAAAGTGAAAAGCCGTACATCGCAGTCAAACTTGCCAAACAAGAATGCCTAATAACACTAATATTGTACTTACTTTGCAAGCTTTTGTTTTTCAAATAAAAATTTTTCTTAATACCTCACTGGAACTTTTTATTTCACGAAAGAACGGTTGGAAACAATGGAACTGCCGTTCAAAAACAAAATTTGTCTCAACAATTAAAATTAATTACCATTCGGTAAAAGCACTTTCCAGTGGGAAAAAGCATAAAACAAAATTTTCGTACGCATATTCATTTAGGTTTTTCAATTTTTTTTAATGATCACGTTATTACATATTAAATTTAACATATTGTCATAATTTTTTACAGACCAGCAAAACAATTTCTACTTTTTTTTGGTAAACAACTACCTGTAAGCTACAATGTTTCTTTGATTAAAAAAATATATAGAATGCTGCGCCGCTGATCACTACCGATAATCGTTCATAAATTTTTATGCGTATTAATAATGTTACAAATATAACCAATAATAATAATAATAATAATAATTATATTAATGGAGAAAAAAGTGTATGTTTTACGTGTAATATATTATTTAGATATAGATATACATTTTTGCGATAATATTTATTACCGTTTTTTTTCGATAATGAATTTGAATTATTATTATTATTAGTATTTATTCACAATTTAACAAATATCATATAACATTTACTATTTCGATGTCATTGCTTCGAGTGTTCCTCGTCGTCTTCGTCCTCCTCTTCTTCCTCCTCCTCGTCCTCGTCTTCCATTTCTTCTTCGTCGTCGTCCTCGTCGTCGCCTTCGTCTTCTTGTTCGTGCTCTTCTGGATTGTTCTTAATCGATGAAATAGAGGTTTGTTGTGATTGTGACTCGATTGGTCGCTTTCTTGGTCGTCCGCGGGTTCGACCCGTCGTTGAACTGCTGGTTGTGGTTGTGGTCGACGATGTCTTGTTCTGCGATGACTTCCGCTGAAGTCTGGGTGCGGTAACTGATAATGTATTGGGCGTTGTATTACCACCATTGATGTCCTCCTCGTCGTCGCACGACGTTTGCACGTCTGGTATGGTTTGCGCCAAATCTCGAAGAAAATGAAACTGATTATCGGATAAAATGGACGCTTTTCTGGACGAATATACAGAATATGAAACACACGATTAATTGATTTTAAATCAAACACAATATTATAAATTAAGTTATTGAATACATATGAGACGGAGTGAGAGTTCGCGCGTTTCGCGTTCGCGTCACGTCCGACGAACTTCGTAACAGCGATGCCACGAATATCTCTAACGCCTTCGCTATAAATATCATATCGAACACAAATTAACCATAGAATAACATAATTATATAATTATTGGGCGAATGTGTTGGTCAGTGAGGACACATGAATATGAATGGCGATGATTGTAATTCATACGTACATATAATAATGGGCACGACTTGCGCCACTTTGCCCACGTCTTCGTCGCTTTGCATTATCTTCTTAATCCTTGCGGGAGGAAATCGTGAATTGTATTTTTTCTTCTTTGACGGCATCTGATGACAGTCGCAGCCAACGCTATCGTCAGTTGTTTTGAATGTTTTGATTAATCGCATAAACAAAACAGTGCTTACAGTGCACTCTCTATACTGACAACACATTTACTCGAGAATACATCTATACTACCGTGTGTTTAACGTGTAACTACACATTGACAATATCTAGCTGAACGATTAAAGAAATAATGTTGTTAAAATTGTTAAAATAAGCTTTCATTCGTCACATTATTTTTGTCAAGTTTTGAAATAATTGAATTTTAAAGCCAATGAACATATAATTAAAATTGCACTTAAGTGAAATTCGAAAAAAAACGATACACTTTCTTTGGAAAAAACCGTAGAAAATATTTAGGGTTGTGATAATGAGTAAATAAGAGATTTATTAATCAAAATTAAAAATAAAACACAAAAAAGTGCACCAAGAAAAGCATGAGTAATTATCATTGACAATTGATCGAAAAGTTGTTAAAATTATAGTTAGTAGAAGAAAGTTAAAAACGAAAATTAAAATGCATCCGCGAATTGAACATTTAAAGGGAATTAGTTATTTATGAGAATTAAAATGATTTACTATATCTAAGTTTATAAAACTTTTTGTTTGTAAAACCAGCATTGACTATCTACAGAAATTCTATAGAAGCTGGAGTTAAGTTGTCTTTTATGAAAATCGAACCAAAATAAGACATCAATGATGGTATGGAAATAAATATTTTTTAAACAAATAAGCAAAGAATATCTCTAGAATCGCAGATTTTTGATATAAAAAATTATATCGAAAAAAACTGAAAAATTTTTCCCGCACACAATAATTTGTTGACTCTATTGAAAACAACCGATGGTGTGATCTGTGATGTGTACAGAGAGTTGCGTCGAACATAAAGTTGCACTGTTCAGTGTAGGTTATGTTGTTTTGCGTTACGTCGCTGACAACGCGTTTGTATTGGAAATGCATTAATGCTTGCGCTTTACGTGGAAATAAACGTCAGCGTTAACTCGTATACACTATAGTGCTTGTGTTGTGTTGTATTGAATGTGCGAGTTTACGACTGAGTGTTACTGTCGTTCAAAAAACAATAACCCATTGTTCGTTCGCCTCCTTATCTTTAATTTGATATTTCCAGTCAAATAATCGCGTGATATAATGGACGACAACGCGCTGCGTCTGAGGAGTGGTAAGCAGATAGCGAAACCCACCACAAAACAGGACAAACAAAGAGCGAGAAGTAAGTCATTCACCACAGCTCACGAGTACACGAATGCCGGCAATCAATCAAAACAGAAGGAATACGTGAAACAGCGTAACCACAACAGCATCAGCAGCAGCAATGGTCAACACTTGACGAATGGCGTTCACTCGCTATTAAGCGACACAAACGCTGAATTAAATCGTCGGTTATCGGTATCACCCGATTGCGATGTCAAGACAATAGTACTCTGGAGGCGACCATTAGTGACCATATATTACGCAATTCGCGAGTTGATCGACATTATTGGACGTTTAGTTAAATGGACACTGATGTACACTCGAAGTTGTATTTGTGTTTGCTTATTGGTGTTGGCGTTGTTCGCCATATCACGAGTGGACGGACGACACCAGCAATTCATCGCAGTATTACGATCGCAGCTGCTGTGGTCGCTATACTGGTGTGGACTCGGAATACTCTCCTCTGTCGGTTTGGGTACCGGTTTGCACACATTCTTGTTATACTTAGTAAGTAATTAAACCAAAGTAAATCTGTGTGTAGACGTACTAACGAACGAGTGTCTTATCACATGATTATTCAGTATACCGTACTGTACATAAATGTGAACGAAATCACGAAAAAAAGCATTTTTGTCAATTTGCCAGCAGTACGACACACACAACACTCGTACTCTTTTTATCTAATTAATAAACTATTTGGCTAATCTATTAATAGGGGCCACAGATAGCGTCAGTAACATTAGCCGCGTACGAGTGCGAGTCACTGGAGTTTCCATCGCCGCCATATCCCGACCAAATTATATGTCCCGATTCCGAGACAGTGACTCACTCTGCAAACGCGATTAGCGTGTGGTCGATAATGGCTAAAGTACGGCTGGAAGCGTTTATGTGGGGCGCGGGCACCGCTTTGGGCGAATTACCGCCGTATTTCGTGGCCAGAGCTCATCGACTTGCCGGCGAAGAGGAGGAAGACATGGATTCTGAATTAGCGCATGCGATTACGGGTGACGAAGAGATCGTTAATACTGTTAATGCTGAGCGATCGTTGTATAAAAGAGTTCGGACCAGAATGATTCGATTGGTGAAAGATGTGGGCTTCTGGGGTATTCTGCTGTGCGCTTCGATCCCTAATCCTTTGTTCGATCTCGCGGGCATTACGTGCGGTTATTCGCTGATTCCGTTTTGGACATTTTTCGGCGCCACTCTTATCGGCAAAGCTGTGATCAAAATGCATTTACAAAAGCTTTTCGTGATCGTGGCGTTCAACGAGAATTATGTGGAAAGGTTTGTGGAAACCACACGTAATATTCCGTTTATCGGCCAATATTGTCACGAACCGATTCGCGAGTTATTGGTGAAGCAGAAGAAAAGCTTTCACAGCGATTCGCAGAGCGTTCGCGAAGTGTCGTATCTTCAAACGATATTCGAGTGGGTGGTGATCGCTATGATCACCTATTTTTTGGTTTCGATCATCAACTCAATGGCGCAGAATTATCAGAAACGGGTGATTAAAGAGCACGAGGACAGTGAAGCGAAAGAGCGGCGGCGGTCGTCTGCCATTTCGAATCACTCGAAATCAAATCTGTCGGTCACGTCGAAAGGTTGACCTCTATTGCATTAACCCTTTTTAGTCCTTAAATTAAATTATAATTGAAAAAATTGGAAATAGTGGGCAAATCGTATAAAACCGCAATTGTATACCTGTATAACTTGAAAATCATTCTACTCGTTATTTTGTAAAAACAAAAGTAATCCAACTCTTTGTATCACACTTTTTAACAAACGCACTATAAAAAGTTATTTTTTATTTTAAATGTGTCTAATGTTTTCCCGTTTTTTATATATGTATATTATTGAATTAATTTATTATGTGATAAATGATTTATAACTTAGATTTATCGTGAAAATTGATTTGTAGACTCATTTTTCCCGCTTTAAAACTCCCATAATATTTCTACTGTTCACTCAAAGCAAATGTAATGACAAATTTTCGTACAAATTATTTCAAATGTTAAATAAATGAAAAAAACATAGTTTTTTCAATTATTCAATAATAAGACGAATTCTGCCATTAAAGCTAACCAAAACAATACGTATATTTAAGTCACAATATTTTTATTATATCATATTCGGTAATCTGTATATCTTATACGCTATTTATTTTGCTCAAACCATATGATATGATAGAAAAATTTTCAATTGAAACAAATTTTGTTTTTTTTAGTTTTTACATGTGAATTCTTATTTCTTTTCGATTTCTGGGTAATAACCTGTGTATGTAATTGAAACGATTTTATAGCACACACACACACACGAGTGCGAAAGCGGTTTTATACGAAAAACAGTTTACTTATAAAAAGAAAACACTTTCCACGGATTGTACTGTATTTGCCTTATTTTTATTATATAAAATTTGTGCAAATATTTAATTTAAATGAATAGGGGAACACTTTTTTAAATAATAATAATAATAATAATAATGATTTTTTGTGAATCACGTTATTACTAACACTAAACTACTACTAAATTATATTATCCTTTCATTTTAATTTATTATTTTCAGTTTTAAATATAATTTTTATTAATTTAGTTTTATTATAATTATTAAATATAAGCGAATATTTATTTTTCCAATTTTGATTTAGCTTTGATTTGAACAAAAATCGTTTTAAAATTTTTTAAAAAAATAAAATTTCGGATAGTTTTTCTTGACATAATATTTCCTACGCATTAATCTCTTTCTAATAAATTTTGTTTACGATTATTACTACTATTGACACGAATACGTCTTAAAAAGTTGTCAATAATAAATCTTTGTTATTGTAAACTCAACTACATATTCAAATAATTTAGTATTACCGTAGTATTAGTAGTACTAATGTATGAATTATTAGTATACAACGTTTTTCAACAAATTTTCGATTTATCAAGTTTTTCGAATGAACTTAATAACTTATTTTACACGCTATACTTGTCTCAACATAACGCAGATTTGGGGTACAAGTATTAAATTACATTTTTAACTCTTTCTTGTTTGAACATTTACTGATAAATCGGTTATCACTTATTCAGTTATTGCAATGTGTTTTCTTCCTTTATTAGACTTTACACTTAAATAAAAATAGTAATTCCGGCAAAATAGTTGCCAGTAATATTTACAAGAGGAATGAACACTTGCTTAGGAATGGTTTATTTAAATAGAGTCATTAATTTACAAAATTAATAGCAAAAACACAAATAAAAAATATTTTCATAAAAAATTTGAGAATTTTCTAACAAACAAAATTGATAAGCGCTATTAATCGTTCACATCATTGGGTGTATTGACATGAATATGGTACACGTAAAACGCATTTCTTGCGCTCAAATAGTTATCGCCGCCCTCTGGACAGCTATCGTACAGATTGCGTGCTCCAAAACGTAAATTTTCGTGAACCACAACGTGATCGTTATTATCGTTAATATCTTCGTCATTATCGCTAAGCGCTTCGCCGTTTAATTGATTGCCGCAAACGCGACCGAATTCGAATCCATAGAGTAACCCATTTCGGTAACCATTTTTAATTGATTGATAGCCGATTGCGGATACGCTCGCGAAGATGATTATAAATATGAATTGATAACATTTTAATAAGACACTGATCGCTACGAATATATAGATTGACGCTAACAAAACAAGTCCAAGAAGTATTTGACTAAATATTATCTTTGATTTCATTTTTTTTGTTTGGCAATGATTTGAAGGCTGCTTTAACTGAATTATGTTTTATTATAATCTATTTTTCCTAATTTTCATTTCAATTTTCCTAACCTATATATCACATCACGTTCAAACAATATAGCGATTTTAATTATTCAAAATTAATTTTATCAAATCAAGAGTTAGAAGAGGTTTCGTTTAAATTTATACCGTTTGTTCACCCGTTTGGTGCATTAATTTTTATTACCGTTATGTAGCAGTTGGGCTCATTTTTTCTCATACTTGAACTTTTTTGTTTATCTTTACTTTCTACTGACGAAGTGAAACAATGTTATAAAAAATATTAAAATCAACAATAAAACATAAATAATTCGGCACTAAACGGGTGTTTTGTGCGCCACACAATTAAGCACACAAGTAGTACACAAAGAGTTAAATTTTGCGTTCATTGGTCTAATTGTAATATTAATCGTAACAATAAAACAGCATTAAAAGTATTATCAATTTGGTTTTGATAAATGAATTAAAAGTTTAGTTACGGCAAACTAGAATTATAAATCATGGAAAATTTAAGGCCCGATACGGATAAAGCCAAATGTACCGCAACATGTATAAATTTAAAAAACAAATATAAATTTTGGAAACCCGACTCAGCCAGAAAAATTAAAGCCATACTTACAATTAAAACTTATTATATATATCTAATTTTCACCATATTTAGATCTTACGAACAATAAATAACATGTCTAATGTAAATTACTAAACCTTACATCTACGCTGATCTAATAACCCGACAATTATTTTGGGCCCACTGGGCAACAAAAATCTGGTTCACGATTCGTACTCTACGCCAAACCTATTTGTTTCATAGAAAAATCAAACTGAACAAAATAAGAATTTAATCGAATCAAACAGAAAACAAAACTAAATATTTTAATGGAAAAAATAAACTACAAAAACCGGATTAAATGGAAAACATAACGTTTATTTGATTATTACACTATCGAATTATCTCATATTAATAGTGCAAATATAAAACTTCCAATCATAACAGCAATTTGAGCAAATATAATAAAAAATTAAACATTATAAAAATAATAATAATACAAAATAAACACAAACATCGCGTAACTATATATACTTTTAAATTGTCATTTATATATTGCAGTAATGGGAAAATATTTTTTTTATCATTGTATTCTTATAATTCGATTCAATTTAATACAATATGATTCAAAATACAATTTCTGTGCCTTAAATTATAAAGTAAATGTGATTTTTTTTTTAAAAACCAAATCATTATAAAAAATCAATGATAATTTAATGAGCCATCAAATTTGATTACGTAATCGTTTTTAAATGGCAATGTATGCTGGAATGTATGCTCGAATTTAATAATAGTATAATAATAATAATAATAATGTTGTTTACAGAATTAAAATTTATGGAAAGTTGATTAAAGATAAAAAAAATAATGCTAGAATAAAATAATATCTAAAAATAAACTTAGTGTGAGTGTGTGTGTGTATGTGTGACCCAAAAATATACCACAAAAAAATAAATGCTCTTTGTTGTCATATTTCACATGATTATAAGTTTGTATTTTAAATGTTTGTTTGTCTAGTAGTTTCATATGAATTCGAATATTTAAAAAAAAAAGTAATTATAAAAAGTAAAATAGAAGGTAAATGGAATATAAGTTGAGTATGAGAAATGAATACAATACTTATGGCTGAAACTGAATTCTTGAGATAAAAAACTATTTGTAATTCTAATTTTGTTGAGTGAATAACAATAATAAATACATTGCGGAGTTAACAATGTAATTAACCAATTAATGAGTATTAAATTTTAAACACTTATAAAATATACAATATAAACTCGAATAAACAGTTTTATAAGTAGTTTTAAGAACCGGAGATATGATGAGTATCTAAAATAATCATTTAAATACGTTGATTGTCATTACCTTCGAGTTGCATTAACTTGTTGTGCAAGCGTTGCATCTGCGACGGACTGTCCATGAGATTACGCGTCGATTCGTCACCATTACTGATATCGATTGGCTGAGGTGTTTGTAAAGTACCGGAATTCAGTGCCGACAGGTTCAGGTTATTGTCCGAATCCATTATAACGGACATTATGGACATCGAGTTAAAGTTAATGTCACTCAACAGCTCCGACGAGTCAATATCGAGACCAAGCGAGTCGAACTTCACCGTCACTTCTTCGGTTATGCCGTTTGCTGTGCCATTATCTGTCGTGTTTAAATTATTATTAATATTATTGCCCATATTACTACTGTTAATGGCATTCGCACAGTTATCGAGATGAGACTCGAGTGTCTGAAGTAATGGATTCATTGGCGACAGTGTGGCGAATAATTTATGATTCGGTTTGCTAACTAAATCGGGCTGAGAATTAGGAATAACGTATTCCGACTGAGATTGCTGTGATTGCGATAACTGCGACAGTGTTCGCTGGTTATAATTCGACTGACATAGTAATACGTCCATTTGAGGTCTTTGTTGGAATGTGTTTGCGTTGGTTTGTTGCAGTGGCGGCTGCGGTATTCGTATGAATTGCTGCTGCGATGTCCATGACGGTGATTGAGATGACGACGAACCAACCAATGATAATAACGGTGGCTGAGGATTGCTTATTGGTTCGACCTGAACAAAACCATTCATACAAAAATTTACGCAAACTAATAAATAATGAAAAAAACTAAACAAACAAATCTTACTTTAATATTAGCTGCCATTCGTGGCACGTGAATCACTTCCCGTTTGGCGGTCAACGGTGAAGATTGAGTACCGGAACCCGAGCCCGCAATGATATTGTTTTCGCGCAGAAACCTCTCGAGACATCCCTCCTCGATCTTCTGCCGTTTCCTCGTCAACCCGTCGGGATCCACTTCGCGCGGCAACAACTGAAACGCTCTCGGATCAGATGTGCACCCATCTGACGGTCGTCGCAGCTGTAGCTGAACGGTGATTGGCTGCGAAATATTTTCATTATAATAACGCGGCGTTCGAAAACAAATTGCCACTTGTTTGTGCACATCACTGGGTTGAAGATCGGCCATCGCGTCCCATATTAGCTGCCCGTTAACCTCTTGGAAAAAGCGGACCTGAATGTCGTCTTTAGTGACGCGATCGCACAGCAGTATTACTTCGCTTCCACCGGTACATGGAGATGAACAGTGCGATAGTTTTGTTATTGTCAGCTCTGTCATCGCTTCTGTTTATGTTGTTATGTTGTCATTTTCAATATGAAATTAAAATAATTAATTAATTAATTTAGGAAAAAGTGATCGAATAGTGGTTCTTTAAATAACCATTGTCTAAATACATTGATATGAGCCTAATTAAGTGGTAAATGCATAAATTAGTTTTTGCGCGAAAACAAGCGTCATCTCAACGACGATAATGTATTAAAACTTAAAAATGATAACAACATCTCGCCTTTAAAACCCATTATTACATAAATTTTATTGCATTCATTATTCTATATTGATTGCGCATTTAAAATTTCATTGCTTATTTTGAATTTAAAATACTAATATCTTGTTTATTACGCCCATATCATTGTACTGTACTTTATTATAAGGAAATCGTTTGTGGATTAGTGATTACTTTTATCGTATATCGGATCAGACACTATTGGCGGCAGTTGTACTGTAAATTTATCCTTATCTGCTCCTTCGATGAACACTTGGAAACATAGGCGAACCACATTCAGATCGATATTAGACGATTGAGATTTATGGCTGAAACCAGCTGTAATAACAGTAAAAATCGAAAGTGTCAGATAAATGTTGTTTTTAAAATAAAAGATTATCTTATATATAATATACTGTATATATGGAAATAAAGTATAGATATGTAGATAACTGTGTACGCTATTGTTAAACAAATTATTTTGAAAAAACATTAGTAAACAAACATTTTTCGAACACATGTTTCCAAAATAATTTAATGGCTTAACATCGTAATCGATATGTTAAATCTCGGCTTTTTAAGTTAGGAAAAAAATAAATCAATTATTAATTAAGAATTCGTTTATCCGTAAATAACTAATTCTTACAATTCTTAAACTAAAATTAATTTAATTTAAAAATCAAAACTATTTTCGTTTTCGATAAAAAAACGTGTAACCAAAACATAAAACAAAATTGGAAACAAACAAAAAACAAATAACAACAAACGCTTACTTCTAAATGGGTCGACTTTGATTGATTCGCGTAATTTGAGACTATCCTCGATGTCCTTCCTCTTCACGCACTGAATGCCGAGCGAAGTGAACGAACACATCATATCAGGATTGCTGATGACCATAGTGCACACACCCTTCTTGCAGCCCTCTTTGCCCACCAGATTATGCGGATGTGGTCTATACGGTTGCTCTTTGGTCACGCACGACACCACCACCACAGCCGAACCACGATAATTGCACACTTGTATGGTGGGATATGTTTTACTGTCAGCAGTTGCTGAGCATCCAGGAATGGATCCGGCGCTGCGTCCCTCGCACTCGTAACGGAACCGTAGCGCACATTTGGCCGGCTGTTCAACGATGCGGACGTATGGCTGTGTTGCTGTATGGGTCTGTTGGTTCGGCGACGCATTACATTGTTGTTGCGTACAATTCATCGTAACGTACGCACTGTTAGCGTTAGCATCCATCTTTTTTTTGCTACCAATAAACTATAATACGATATGATATGATATTTGGTTTTGCGTTTCTCTCAGTTGTCGCAGTTGTATTGCGTCACGTTTCTCACAAATAGTTGAAATGGGTGTCAACTCTCGCTTTTCGTTGCAACTGTTGTAGTGTAATGTTGTGTTACGTTGCGTACTGTTGTGTTGCGCTCACATAGCGCTATGTTTTAGTTGTTGTGATGTGTTTTTGTGACGCCTTTCACATTACCCAATCACAATTGCGATGACAACATCGTTAAATAAAAACTATTTTTTCGTTTATTAATAACGTTTTTACTATTTAATTATATAATGGTTTTGGTGATAATTAGATTTAATCAAAAATATTAAATAGTAAAAATTTGGTATGTTTAACAGTTTGAGTTAAACGAGTAATTTAATTTCTATGCATAAACACATGCAATACAAATACCTGCATGATTAGTCATCCACTGAACCACCAAATTCAAACTAAATATTTTACTTTTGTA
>JAQIXJ010003965.1:0-11643 GCA_034700185.1 Phthiracarus laevigatus | reverse complement strand
TATGGTATTCCACAAGCTGTTGTGAAATTAAAAATTTTGAGAACAATTTTATTATTAAGAAAATCTAATCTAATTTTATAAAAGATTTTATAATAAAATTATTGAAGCGTTTATTTCCAGTTTGAATGAATGTAATTCAGTGATTGGTGGCAATCCATCCATACATGCATCACATCTCATTCACTCAACAATCACTAAAAAAGTCTCACTTTTTGGGTCACAAACAGTGTGTTATGTAATGTTATGTTATGTTAACATGTTTGTGCTGTTAACGCAAGTTTTTTAAAATATTTTTTCTGTTTTATTTAAATTAACAAAAAATAAATGTGATATTAATTTGTGATAAAATTTACGATTTATTTCGAAAAATGTAATTTAAAACACTTTCATAAAATTTTATTCTAAACTATGTTCATTAACATATTAATTGGTAAGTAATCGTATTTTTGTTATACAAAATTTATTGTTTATTTTGCTTTTACTTTGAAGTTAACTTTAAATATAAGTTAATAATTAATTTATTAATTCTAATATTAGAATTAATTGAAACGAAAAAAGTTTTTAAGTTTAAGTTCAATGCTCTTTCAAATCACTGTTATTAACAATAAAAAACTTTTTTGTAATACAAGTTACGTTATGTAATTATTAGTTCATTACCACAACATCGCGCGCGTTCAACATATTGACCTCAATATTGTTGCGTTTATTATTAATGTTTATTTAAACTGTTTTCAAATGAAAGCATATTTTCTCTTAAATTAGAAATCAAACTCAAAGCCAATGACCTTTACATTCACTTGTTGTTGTTTTGAGTTTTTAATTTAAATTAAAAAAGTTTGAGTTGCAATTTAATAGAGAATAAATTGCGGTAAAATAATGCGAATATTTTTAACAAAAGTTTTTATTTTATTGAACTTTAATTTTATTTTTGTCGAGAAAATGTTATTCAAGGATTTATTTATTACTTAAATAATTCTTTATTTTCATTATTATTTTCATTGTCATTAAATTGTATTGTGTTGTTGTTTGGACCATAACGGATCTCATCTCATAAAACAGGAAATATTCTTAAAAATTAAAAAAAGAATCTGAAATGTTTGAATGGGTTTAAAAACAATAAAACAAATGGCAATGAAAAAAAGTTGCTACAAGTAAAATAATAGAAGTATCATAAAAATATTTAAACTATAATCTTTTGTTAACCTTTTGTTTGTCATATAAACAATCCTTTTTATACTTCCTTTACGTAACAACTGTTTAAAACTTTTTGTATTCAAATAGTCTTTATTATTTTTGTATACGATTACAACTTATCAAATTTAATTAATGAATAGAACAAAAAATCTTTCAGCTTACAGCCTAAGCCTGCATCCTAAGCATATGTTTTTTCGTATTATTTCGTTAGTTGGTTTCGGCATATAGCCTAAGCAAACAATGTTTAAATGTGTATATGCTCTTAAAAAATGACAAGATTAATGGGATTTATTAAAAATTCTAAATATTTCAATTAAGTGGTTATAAAAATGAGTGGATAAATGGGATGTTTTACATTAGACTGGTAAAACGTAAAAAAAATTAGGCCCGAGCCCGACATTGGCACTATAGATTGAGGCCAGGCCTGGTCTGAGCCCGACTACTTTGAAAAAATAAAGCCCGGTCCAACAAAACATAGGCCCGACTCGGCCCGGCCCGAATCAGCCCGATAAAAACACTTGTTTTGCTTTTAATTTTTGATATTTACATGATAAAAACTTTGCTTTTTATGTATAACATGGTTTTATTTAGTACTTTTAATGATATTATTAATTATGAATTACCAAATTTCGTTTACGCAATCAATTGGTTAAATAAAAATTTGTCTCATATTTGACACAAAGGCCCGTTCCAGCCCGATGTTTTCTCAAAGGCCCGACACAGCCCGATATTTCTACTTTTAGGCCCGAACGCATCCCGGCCAGTGGAAAATATCGGGAGCCTATTTTACATATTAATCTTTCTTGTCCTATTTTTATTATTATATTGCGCACGAAACAAATTAAAAAGCATTAAGTTTTATCATTCCAAGCCTAGCCGTAAGTCTAGAAATTTTTTGATTTTAAAGCTATAGCAGAAACCCCTTATTTTTTAACATGTCAACCTTTTTAACATTTTACTGACTTTCGTATTGGCTAAGGCGCAGATCTTAGCCTAAGTTTTACATCTATAATGAATATAAGTTGTTATAAAAAGTTTAAAAATATATTTGATAATAGTGTTGGCATTAATACCGCAAACAGTTATTGGAATATCTCCCTCTTCTTCTTCTTCTTCTTCTCATTATTCTGAATCACAACTTGAACAAGATTATGATTCAGATGTCAGCGATTTTCTTGTATGTAGTCATAATACCAGTACTCATTAAATCCTATGATTGTTAACTTTGACCTAAAATGATAGGTTTGGTCATCAATCGCAACATCAATAGCAAAATGGAGTGATTTAAAGAAAGCTAAAGCAAGATTAAAACGAAAAATGGAGCAATTATTGCGTAAAAATGGTACACACAGTAGACATAGAAGAAGGCGCGATGAAGAAGTTGTTTGTTATGATAATTTTGGGTGTTTTCGCGATGAAGGACCGTTTGATTATTTGGATACATTGCCCGCATCGCCACAATCAATTGGAACGAGTTTTACATTATATACGCGTAAGAATGCGATTGAAGGCGAAAGGCTTTTTTATGATAATAAAACAAGTTTATTACAATCGAATTTTAATGCTAATAATTCCGTAAAAATTATTATTCATGGTTTTGGTTCGAGTGGTAAAAGGCCATGGGTTATGCAAATGACCGAAGCATTTCTTTTTATGGTTAAGTATTAAATACTATATAATAATGACAAGTTAAACATAAATTATGTAATGTTTGAAGTTTAAAATTACTGGATATAAAAATTGATTAACTTTTTACTAATTTTTTATACATATCTAACAATAATTTAGAGCATATTCAATTCACGTTTGCATAAACATAATCATATCTTAAAGTAAATATAATTTATTATTGCTTTCCTAAACAATAGGATGACTTTAATGTGATAGTTGTTGACTGGGAAAACGGCGCAACACTTCCTAATTATGTTCAAGCGGCTGCTAATACACAGCTAATTGGAAAACAAATTGCACTATTAATTATTATGATTAACTTCAATAAAGGAATTACCCCAAGTGATTATCATTTAATCGGATTCTCATTGGGAGCACATGTCGCGGGATTTACTGGAATGGAAATCAAAAACATAAGTCGTATTACAGGACTGGATCCAGCAGCTCCTCTTTTCGAAGGATATCCATCACGTGTACGTCTAGACCCAACTGACGCCAACTTTATCGATGTAATCCACTCAAACGGCGATAGTTTTCTTCGTGGCGGTTTGGGATCATTCGCTCCTATGGGTCACGTGGACTTCTATCCTAATGGCGGTCGTGTACAAGTGGGTTGCAATTCAGTATTCATGGGAGCGATTTCTGATATCATATATGGAAAGTGGAATAGCCTATGCAATCATCGACGAGCATTCCGTTTTTTCATTGATTCGGTTGTACAGACGTGTACGTTCCGTGCATTCGCGTGTGACTCTTATGAAGAGTTTTTGCGTGGAAATTGCTTTCAATGTGGAAATGACGGAACAAAGTGCTCAAATATGGGATATTATTCCCATAACACTAACGGACGCGGAAATATGTATTTGGTTACGCGACAAGATGAACCATTTTGTGGTAATATCTGTCAATCATTATTACTGTTTTTTGTTGGGATTTTATTTATGCTATTCATTTTGTTAGCGAATCAATTTAAAATACGTGTTATATCGACACCAAACCAAGGAAGCACATGGGGAAAACTGGAAGTTCAGTTCGTTGGTAAAGATGGGAGTAATGAAACGTTTACGTTAACGAATGAATCAGATGAAATTAAAGATATGGGGTTTATTCAGGTTTTAATAAAAATATCAATGTATTAGTTTATTGTAATATTTTCTATTACTTTTTAGGGGTTAGTTGTTGCGCATCCTATTATACAGAACATTTCTACAATTATATTAACATATAATAAATATAAGGGTTGGATTTATAGCGGAAAAGATAACTGGAATATCGATAAAATTGAGTTAACTAATAGTAATGGAGAAATGTGAGCAAAACTAATTAATAATATAATAAAAACTTTTTAATCTCTCTCTCCCACTCTCTCCCTTTCTATCCCTCTCTCTCTCTCACTCACTCACTCACTCACTCACTTTCTCACTTTCTCACTAACTTTTTCACTCATTTTCTTACTCACTTTCTCACTCTCTTTCTCACTCACGCACTCACACATACACGTTTTCACTGTTTTTAATTTTTCTAACATCTGCGAATATTGTGGGATAATCAATTCGACTTAAGTTGTTTAAATTTTTTGATGGACTTAAATACTATAAACACAATCAATATATAAACACGATCAATACAATAAAAGCAATATGGACCTCTCGCATCACTTTTAGTCAATCCATTCTCAATTATAAATATAGTTCGAATTACAATTATTTTTATCCTATTAATTTATTAATCACAGATTATCCTATTGTGGTCATTCCACTCGATTAGATAATTCAGTCCCACTTCACTTAACATTAATAAATGGTAATTGTACATTAAACCAAATGCAATTACTACCGTCAATCACGCCATTGTCAACCATTGCATCTGTGGCGCCACAGAGAAGAATCGCTAAATTTTTTTGGCAAGTAATCGGTGAACCAATTAAAGGCATGAATACAAAATCACCGAAATTGATGTGGAAAATGGTTGTAAATGAGGAACGAGACGTTAGTGAAGAACAACCATTATTGGAAGCTGAAAAGTATTTTTGGTCGATTTAGAGATTGACACGTTTTTGTCACAATTCATATGTAATTTTTACACGTTTACCCTAATTTATTTATTTAACGATAATCATTATTTTTAATGTTTCGCTTGTCTTTTTATATGGTATACTATTGTATTAGAATAAATGAAATAATAAAAATAGTCAAAATTTATTGAACAAAGATATGCTTGTTAACGATAAAGAAAGTATAGTAAAATGCAATTGATAGCTAATAACATAAAATATTATTCTAATTTTCCCAAAATTTTGATAATGGTTCAAACCATATGACCTAATTTTTAAGTTGTTAAATAAGATGCGTTGTTATTTCTTTAGAGATAATTTTGGAACTAATGGCACAATACATTAGGTATTATTGGGGCCCAAAATATTGATTTTTTATCTTAAAATAACCTTATCAGCAGCAATACATTGTTTATCAGTTCTATAGTTTATCTATTTAAAATGTTAAATAGTAAATGGTACGTACCAATACAGACAAATTAGTATTCATACAACTCAGTTAAATATCATTGTCATAACAATTTTCTGAAACATTTTTATCATAATTACTAGTATTTGGAACCCGCTTCGCTGGAATAACATTTTTATTTCTTTAATTCACAACAATCATCAATAATCGGTTTATTGCTATTATAGCCCGTATAACGTTTTATAAATTTTAATGACGAATATACCCCTTATACATATTGTTCTATTGTTGAATATAACATTTCTTAGCATTTCTTGTGCTACACTCTTCGACAATACTCTTTATTAGACAAAATTTTTTTAGCTCACTTTTTTTAAAAAAGGCTAGCTTATGGATTTGATCATGTCTGTCCGTCTGTCCGTCTGTGCCGGTGTCCGCAATCTTATATTAATTAAGAAATATCACATATATTAATTAAGGAATTTGATGATTTCCCATATTTGGTTTAATAATAGTATATATCCTACAGTCATGTGCATAAAACTATGAAATAGTGAGCTCTATGTGAATGTGTCATTCTTGTTTATATAATATACTCGTAATATATTGTTTAATTGTTGATTATCACTTTCTCTTGCTAATGAACAATGTTCTAAACGTTTAAAGTTTTTATAGATAGTTAGTTAATCTTACGTGAAATTAGCTGTTTGAATATCGTAGAAGCGCGTGACAGAGAGATAGAGAGAGATCATTCTTTAAGTAAATAAGGATAATCACATCTTCAGATCCAATATATTTATAAAGATATATGAACTCAAATCTTATTTAAGTGAATTGATTTATCAATATTAAATGAAATAAAAATGGTTTTGTTCTCATTATTACTGGCATTCATGCCTAACTGACTTTTATGACCATTATTTATAAGACTTACGATGATTTTCAAAGATTTTCAAAGAACGTAACAAACATAAGACCAGAATACAGTCGTTTATCATAACAGATGTCACGATTAAACTAAAATTAGATTTAAACCGGAAATGAAAACATATTTGCATTTAATGTAAACATAATATAATGAAACGTATAATTTTAAGTTTAATTTTATTTGTTTCCATTAAAAGTAAGTTTTTAGCCAACATAATTAGAGCTTTTAGAATTATAAAAACTATTAGCTTGTTTTAGAATCGCTGTGTCAATCGGACACGTGTGGCGCACAGCCAAAACCAGCGTCGTGTGGAAATGGTATGTAAATCTCTACACGAGACTCGTATGTGTGTATGCTAACACTAATTGTATTGTTACGTTGATCTCAGCGGCCGTATTGAGTGGTCAGTCACATATAGGAATTCCATCGGCGTGTTTCTTACACGTAGACGCCGGTACATGTAATGAAGATTTGATTCGTTTATATTACGATTCAACAACGTATTCTTGTAAAGCGTTTTCGTACAGCGGTTGCGGTGGAAATGCTAACCGATTTGTTTCGGTTAAGAATTGTTATAAATTATGTCATCCATACTATAGACAACGATTTATTGGTTTAGGAGCCGATGATGTCAACAGTAAAAACCCAAAAAGTATAAACAAACATATATTATTTAAAACAAATTACAACCATATTTAATCTTTATTCATTCAAAGAGAATGGTTCTTCATCTAGTAGTGGAAGTGGTTCGGAATCATCAGCACAATCAGGGAAGGTATCGCAATCTGGAAATATGAATATGGCTGTGAACAGCTATTCCGGACAGAATCTTAACGATACTCAGTCGGCAGAAAATGTCGCTGCAAACGGAACACAAGAACTGGCAGAAGTACAAGTTGTTCACGAGTAAGGATTATATTCAATTCAGTAGTTATAACTTTTTATGAAACTATTTTAATATTTTATTTATTAGATTTGACACATTTGTGCCACAAGAGCAACAACAACAACAATACTTTGCTCCAAATTCTAGATATTATCAACCATATAGTTATGGCCCTAATCTTAATCCTAATCCTTATGCTTATTTTAATCCTTATGCTTATTATAACCCTTATGCTTATTCTAATCCATATGCTTATTCTAATCCTAATCCTAATCCTTATTATAATTATTAGAATCCATAAATTAAAGAAAATCCTTCTTTTTATAAAACATTGTTATAATTAATACAATATCATATGTGAACGAATCATACAAAAATAAGCGTTTTGATCCCCATTTGTTGTTTATGAAAATCCTGAATTTTACTTAAAACTCCTAAAAATGTAAAATAATTTTGATATTATTAATATCGTATTTATGAATATAACAATAAAACTACGTGTTATTTGATTTTTTGCATAAGTATTTTTGATTAACCTAAATATTTTTTTTTGGGAAAACCGCTAAACATTTGTAAAAAACATTAATTTTTCAAATTCTAAATTAAAATCAATTTCTAATGTGGCTCATAATCAGCTCACATAAAGTATATTATCTAACAAAACCCATTAATTCATTTAAGAAATAGAATATGTATAAAATAAAAAACTCAGGTTTTCAGTACAGTTGTATCGCATTTAAGTTCAACAAATAAAAATTCTAATCACAAACTTATATATTTTTAACACACCAGAAAACTATTTAGAGAACAGGTTTTTCGCTTTTTGGAAAATTTAGTTGTGCTGAAACCAAATTTATTTTGAACAAAATATTCGCAAAAATTTTTATCAATTGGAAATTGTATTCGTAGTTTTAGACAACAAACCATTAAACTCATCGTTTCGAGACAACTACTATTGTTTATAACCAGACACCACTTTTCAAAAATATTTTAGAACAATTTGGTCTCAAATCCGGTACGGCATGCAACATAGATAATATTACAATTGTGATGAGTGCTTATTTTTGTTTCAATACTTAACGTCACTAAAATGAGATTAATAAGGAATTACAAAAAAATTATAACAAAATGGCTAATTAAACAAACCTATTGAAGTCTATATTAAATAGCTGTTGCGCTACTATTCCTAAACTATAAATATCCGCTTTTGTCGTGTATCTTCCAGTAAATGATAACTCGGTCGCTCTATAATTCACAGTTCCTATATATTTAGTGTGCGACTGATCCGCTAACTCGTGTTAAATGGATAATCTGAAATCCTATTAATTTAAAAAATCTATGATTTGTGAAATTGGTTAGAATTATGCTTTCCTTTATAATGTCGGATGAATTATTGCCGGATTTTGTTGATGTAGTATTGAACAGAATCTACTGTTTCCGTAATCTACTGTAATAACCGGATTATGTATACTTTGTTCTCTGATTGTTGTAAAATGCACGCGAAAACAACGCAAAATTTAAAAAGTAAAGTTAAACCAAATGCACGTGTCACGCGATATTAACAATACTTTTTATTGTTTAGGTTAGATTAGGTTTGGTTATTAGGTTACGTTTAAGTTGGATTAGGTTAGGAGAGATTAGGTAAAGTTAGGTTAGATTAGATTTTTAATGTTTATGATATTCAAAATCTTGGCGTTTAATTTATGTTTCTTTTCTATATGTTTTTTAATGTATGTAATTTTAATTTTCATTGTTACTGTTTCAAGTTCTTATAAGAATATTTTACTTTCGTGTGTTTTAACAATCCAAGAACAAAGTATACTAACCCCAAAGATTTTTTATGTTCACTCACACCCGCTTAAACATATTAATTTATTTTGTTCTGTATGACAGCAAATGTTCAGTGAGGTTTAAGTTGGATAAGGGTGGGGAAATTACAATTCTATATAGATTTTTGTAGATTGTTGCGCAAACTATTCACATATGCTGTTCGACTGATTAAAGCATGCATGTTTTTAAGTGTTGTTTCGCTTTTTTTTAAAGTAATAGTAAAAGATGTGAAATTTTGACTTTTAATTTAGCTTGAAGTAAACGTAAAATACAAGCAAAATTAATAATTAAACAAATAGAATGAGTAAAAAGGAAATCTAACAATCTAAATTAAAATTAACTCAAAACAAAAGCAAAAGTAAAAGAAAAGCAAAATTGAAATTTGTATTTTACTTTTGCTTGAAATAAACGTAAAATAAAATCGAAATGAAAAAAATTGTTAAAATCGAAAACAAAATACACGGCGATAAAAAAAATTATTAAAAATAAAAGTATAATTTAAGGGAAAAGAAAAATTTTCTTAAAAGTAAAAGTAAAATACAATTGAAATCTATATCGTCAAAAGTAAAAGCAAAATACAACTTATTTGACTTTTATTTTTAAAATTTGAATTTAAACCCGAATTTAAAAAGCTAATGTAAAATAAATATTTTATTTTCTCTTTTTCTTAAAGTAAAAGTAAAATACAAGTAAAATTAAAATTTCTTATTAAACCAAAAGTAAAATATAAGCAAATTTAAAACTAAAAGAAAAAGTAAAAGACAGTCTATATTGGATATGACACTAATATTAGTAAAATTGATAAAATTAGTTGCGGAAATTATAATTGTATGTTATTATCAAAAAATGGAGTATCTATTTATATATAATGAATTTGGTAAAATTGGTATAATGAGAATAATGATAAAAAAATTTACTATTAAATTAAATGTTGTCATTAAAGTTGTAGTCATCGCTGCTCCAAACATCTACAAAAATAATCAAATGTTTATCGATCTTTATATGGATGTGTTTTGTTATATTTGAAGGAATGGTATCAATAAACCATTTAAAACTCAATTTAAAAATATTGATGAATTAATGGTTAATTATTCGTAATACAAAGTCACATATAAACCATATTATTTTATGAAAACTTATGGAACATTTCCATAATTTTAAAGAATTATAGAAACATTTATTAACAAAAAGTATATTTTTGTACTATATTATAAATTTATTCGATTTTCAGTGCATTTTAATTTAATTTCCATGAAATCGTATAATATATTTATAATCGTTAAAAAATTTTTTATAAATTTAATATCTACGATTATTAATAAAAGGTTACATATAGCGGAGATTTAGCTGAACACTATTGAAAATATTTCATTTAATAAATTTAATAATAATGAGAATGAAGTATACTGATTAAAAATTTTAAATGTGGCGCAACTTTTAAATGTTTTCATAAAATACAATATTAAATAATTTCAAATTCAATATTTTGATAAAATTGGATTAAATTTTAAGATCTGAAAATATTTAAATAGAATTAAAATCAATTGATTCTTCGCTGCGAATTTCAATTAGAAATGAAATTTTTAAGCTTCCAGACTCTAAAAATAACCATATTTAGAAAAAGGAGTATAATCTTGAATAGCGAAGGCGAACCAAAGTTTTCATTTAATCAAAATGTAATAAAACTGAATACGTCACACTCTTTTATCAATTGGTAAACAACCCAATTATTTTGTACTTATCAACGCAATTAAAGTACCATAAAATATTGTGCTGAACATCATAAACGACACTAATATACCACATATATTTATTACACATCAGTTTAAAGCATTTAACGGCAATATTTAGTCGAAATGCCTATTTCCATCACCAAATTTTCATTTTTCTTAATATACTGTTTCGCACATATATGGGCGATTCCTTCTTCGCAAGATAGTTCCCTCAATTGTGATTACAGCAAATGTCCGACCACTACCAATGATCCGAATCGACTTAATGTCCATTTAGTGCCACACACTCATAACGATGTCGGTTGGCTGAAGACAGTGGATCAGTATTATTACGGTTCGCGGCAAGACATACAGAGAGCCGGTGTTCAGTATATTCTTGACTCTGTAGTGCAGGCGCTAAGAGATGATCCCAATCGTCGCTTCATATATGTTGAAACATCATTTTTCATGATGTGGTGGAAAGAGCAGACCCAAGAGTTAAGAGACATTGTTATTCAACTGGTCAATGAAGGTCATATCATTTTGTTTAAAATAATTTTTAAAATAAAGATTAAGAACAGCGCTTTTTTGCTTTAATTTATAGGCAGATTAGAGTTTATAAGTGGAGGCTGGAGTATGAACGACGAGGCGACGCCATATTATAACCAAATTATAGACCAAATGACGTGGGGATTTCGCCAATTGAAGGACACGTTTGGTCAGTGCGGTATACCTAAGATCGGTTGGCAAATTGACCCGTTCGGCCATTCTAGAGAGCAGGCGAGTCTATTCGCGCAAATGAAGTTTGACGGTATGTTTTTTTGGCGCTTCGATTTCGATGACAGAGATGTGAGGGCTGTTGACAAGACTTTGGAGTTGATTTGGAAAGGAAGCGATGATTTAGGAAGTGAATCGGATTTGTTTACTGGAGTTCTAAATGGGTCTTACAGTAAATATATA
>JAQIXJ010003964.1:0-11645 GCA_034700185.1 Phthiracarus laevigatus | reverse complement strand
AGTTCAAAGCAATACAACACATGTATAAGAGCTTTGGGAAACTAAAAAATAGCGCTTGAGTATTTTGCTAACGTAAAATTTTCGTTAATGGTTTTGTATAGACAACTTATGCTTACATAATACAAGAGACACAAATGTCCTCTAAAAAATCATTTTTAATTGATAAGAAGTTTTATATAATAATTCAGAACAATACAATTGTTCAAATTAACAAAAAAGCTTAAAATATAATACTGAAAAATCTCACATTTGGTTATTATCAATTTTTTTATAAAAATTAAAGTTTTGCCTCGATTTGATTTTTTAAAATTAAAAATGTTTTTTGATTTAGATAATAAGAATTTCTATTTTAATGCTTTTATATACTTATATTCAAATCAAACATCATCCAGTTTTGTCATAAGACAACCAAATTTCCAGTAACAAAAGAAAAAAAGCGATCCAATTTATTAAAAAACAAGCTCGAAACTGTCATAATATCTGATTTTACAGTTTGTTTTATTTTATGTATGGTCGCTGGCTAATTACTTACTTAATAAAATAAAATAAACTTAATTGACAGTTTATTAAAACTTAAAATAAAACTTAAATACAAAGGTTTTGCTTAAAAGTAATAAAATTTTTTTAAAAACTATTTTTTATAAAAATTATAAAAACTGATGTGGAATGATTTATATTAATGAATAATTGTAGTTAATGATTTTTTTATTTGAATGATTGACAAAATTGATTTAATAAACTAAAGTCATTTCATGTTTATTGGTTCTTATTTTTAAGAACATCAAATAAATTACAAGCTCAAAAATAAAAATAAATATTTTATTTAAAAACTAATAGGACATTGACAAAACTTTCTTAAAATTCTAATTGATTTAAAATCGAAATTGAAATGCTTACGGCATTGTGATCATGGATAATGACATGTCCACAGTCGGTACATATATCTTCGCCAGATATCGGTCTAGTAGGCAGTGGCCGTATAAATACAACCTCGATGGTTCATGGGTTCTACTACCATTATGAAAAACACAGTTTTGGGTTGGACCAAAATTGGCTTATGGAGTCTGAGTTAAAAATCACTTTCGTCTTATTTATCATTCAACTCAGCTCAACGAGAGGAGTTAGATAAATGGTTAAATAGCTAATGGGTTGGAATAAATAGCTAATTTTCTGGTTGAAGCAGTTTTAAGGTAAGCTGTACTTTTTTTCTTTGAGAATAAACTTCTTTTGAGTTGTGTAAATTCCTAATTCCTTCAATCAAATTGAAACAAATTTAATCCCACAAAAGGAGATCATTATTTATAGTTTTTATATATATTAAAAAATTTTGTACAGTTTTAGGTATTAACATTTAAATTAACGTTTGAAATTAAACTAATTGTTAATATATCTTTTTACTATTTTGGATGTAAACTTACTAAATATTGTTTTCTAGTTAGATGACTTGTATTTTATTTGAATTAAAAACTGTTTATACAGGACTGTTCGCTTATTTCTGACTGAGTAGTTAATTTTCATATCTAGATCTCGCACTTAAGATATAATGTTAAATGGAACAAATTGGAATTTCATAGTAAATATATTAAGATTTATTAACAAACAAAAATTCTGAAAATAATAATCATCAAATGTTAAGCAAAAAAGTAGACAAAATTATAAAAACTCTTTCCGATGGAGTTGTGCCACCGATTAATATTAAAAATGGTCTCAAGAACTATGGACAAGTTGTATCTAATAGTTTTATATGAAGATCGATTAGAAACATTGGTAACTATCATCATTCCGACAATTAAGTGAAAATAAATCTATCTTTGAAAGAACTAAAAAATTACAAACTAAGAAAAATATAGCGAAATCTTATCAGATGGATACAGAAAATGCCTTTAATATAAAATAAAAAATATAACTTTTGTCTGAAGTTCATAAAAATATCACTCACAAATACTGCTGTTTAGTTACGAATTAAAGTTCAAAAAATTTATCCGAACCAAATAAATTGTGTTTTTACATAATGACACTGCCAGCAGCGGCCTTACCAACATAAAAATCTCCATTACCTCGAAGAAATATAAAAAAACTTAGGAAATACCACACTTCTAATCTCTGAGACAGCTGTCAAATTTCTGGATTGTTTACTTCTAGACTTAGTTGGTTTCAGTGTCTTAAAATAAATACTTTTCCTCGAAAAGCTAAAAAACTAATCGGGATTTGGAAAATTCATTAATAAGAGTGGAGTAAGATAGACATCAGTTTGACACGAAGAGTTTTTAAAATTTAGAAAAAAAGGTTTGCGTTTTGTTTATCTGAACTCTGGTGTACACATTGAAAACATAAAACATCTTCATTTGAAATCAATAAACATTTTTTGATAAAATAAAGAGTCGGTTAGAATTAAGGAAACACTCCTGTATATTTTTTGATACAGTAGAATAAATTTTAGAAACAAATAAGATTTTTTTAGGATTTAAACAAAGTGTTTAAATATACAGTAAAATTAAGTTAACGGTTATTCGCATCACTTATCATAATTCACTGTTTCGAGAAAAATTGTCAAAAAAAATTAACGAATCAATATTTAGACAAACCTCATAAGAATTTTAGGCTTAAAAAATGGCATATGCATTATAATTATATCCTACACCTTATGCTGTTAGAAAATTTTGACATTAAATCTTATTTACTTAATGGCGTAATTAAGTACGTAAATGATAATGTAAATCGCAAATAACTTTTTAGTGTGTTAGATGAGAGATAAAAATTTCAGAGTAGGGTTATGAAAAGTCACTTCCATCGTTTTACTATAATTAATGTAGACTATAATTTTTTGTATTATTGATAAAAAGTGTTGTTTAATTAAATTATCAAACTAAAATAGAAGACATACGCCAAAACGTATTTAAAAAATATCGTTAGTGTTCTAAATTAATAGAGAATAATTTTATTATATTGTAAATAAAATATATTGCTTTATGTTAAATGAGTAAAAATCAGAAATTTAACCTAACTTAATCTAGAAGTTTTTGAATAGGACTCGAAACTTCTATCTGAAAATCGTAGAAATTCCGTAAATTTTTGGGCTAAAAAAATAAACTGACTTACCTCTATAGCTAAATTTTTAAATTTATCTAATTTAAATTTTATTATATTTTATATTACATAAATTTCGAGAGTTTACTTCAGTAAATTTTATGTAAATAAACAAACTTGATTACAAGTCTCAACATCAACCAACTTTAACTTAGAAGAGTATAAATTGTTTCTGATTTATTCACATTAAAATTTTATTTAAGCCTAAGCCTTTTAGTAAATTTTAATATATTTATTGCTTTTTTCTATTATATTAATTTATTGATGGGATATTTTAAATTTTGCGAATTTATATTTGAAGGTAATGTTTATAATTTTGTTTTTTATTAGTAAACTGAAACCCAATTACTTATTGTTAAGAAATCAGAGTTCCGGTTCGTCATCCAATACTTCATGCCATCGATGTGGATCTAAAGATTATTGGGCACCTAAATATCGGCACATCAATACAATTTTCAACAACTGTAAAGAAGAAGCGTCACATCGCTAAAGTCTGTCGAAGTGGAAAGTCTTCTCAGTCAACCAATACTATCACTGAGGGTTCAGTTGGAACAATTTTACACACTTCCGTTGGTTCTACTCCTGATTAGATTATGATACCGGTTCTCATAAACTCTAAACGAATTGATATGGAATTAGATACTGGAGCTTCCTATTCGCTAATTAGTAGAAGTCTTTGGTAATCAATCGGTAAACCTGCAGTTACTAAGTCGTCCATCGTTCTTAGGACGTACAATCAACAAGTTCTTCTGTGATGGGATCGTTCAACGCGATGGTAACCATCAACAAAAAGACTGATAATGCTTCGATTATATTGGTAAGTAAGAAGTCTTCGCCAGCATTGTTGGGTCGCGATCTACAATCAAGATATCCTTTAGATTGGAGGTTAGTTTCCAAAATTCTAAACCCAGGTTTGAGATTTTTTAATTCAATTACAATAAATGATATCTGCGCGCAATACCCAACACAATTTGCAACCTGTCTGGGATGTGTAAAGGGGGTGAAGGCATCAATTAAGTTATGGGTCGATGCGTTCCGCGGTTTTGTAAACCACGTCCAGTTCCATACGCTTTTAAGGCAAAGATCGGAGCTGATTTCGAACGTCTTGAGAAGCTGGGCGCGATTACTAAAGTTTAAAAATCGGATTAGGCAGCACCTTTTGTTCCAATGTTGAAATCAGATGGTAGTGTTCGAATTTGTGGGGATTTCAGTCTCACAATTAATAATTCAATTCAAACGGACTGGTATCCGTTACCATCCAATGAAGATTTGTTTTCAAAACTCGCCAATAAGAAAGTCTTCTCTAAACTCGATTGCAAAGATGCGTATTTGCAAGTCGAATTAGACGATCAAGCCAAAGAAGTAGTGGTTATAAACACTCATAAAGGTCTTTATGGTTATAATCGGGTTCCTTTCAGTGTCTGTATCGCTCCGGGTTTGTTCCAATTCATTATGGAAGAAACGGTTAAAGACTTGGAAGGTGTTTTAGTTTTACTAGACGACGATTTCATTGGTGGTGAAGACGACAACGATCAATATAAAAATTTACACGTATTACTTCAAAGATTACAAGACCGTGGATTTAAATTAAAGCGAGAAAAGTGCATTATTGGAAAAACTTCCATTGAGTATTTGGGAAATTTGATTTCGGCGAATGGGATTCAACCATTAAAGTCCAAAGAGGAAGCTATTCTGAAAGAGCCTAAACCTAAAGATGTTAATGACTTGCGAAGCTTCTTGGGTTTAATCAATTACTACGGCAAACTCATCGAAAACATGTCAACGAATGATAGTCCACTTTAAGATTTACTCAAAGAAGATATTCAATGGTAATGGTCAACAAAGCAAGAGAATGCTTTCAACCAACTACGACAATGTCTTACTTCTAATTCAATGCTTGCACATTACGATTCATCGCTTCCTATTATCATCGAATGTGACGCTTCTGGATATGGTATTGGGGTCATTCTTAGTCATTGGTTTCAAAATGGTGACGTAAAACCTATCTCTTTCGCATCAAAAACGTTATCACCAGCAGAGGGCAAATATTTTCAAATCAAAAAGTAAGCTTTAGCGATAATTTATGGTGTTAGAAATTTCCAGAAGTAATTATTTGGTCGACAATTCGAGTTGGTCATGAATCACAAACCATTGATTATGGTATTGGGTCCTAAAGGACATATTATGTCAGTCTCAGCTTCGAGATTGCATCCTTGGTCAACTTTTCTAGCATGCAAACTGCGATTATTTGTCAAGATACCCATTACCAATTGTCGACGATCCATGTCTCAATAAAGATTTATTAGACGTTTCAAATAAAATTGCTTTCATAGAAGAAATTGATTCGTGTCCAGTTGATTACGAGAAAGTTCGCGAAAAGACTTAGAAAGACAAGCAGCTCATCGAAGTCATCAGACACATTCAGTCTGGTTGGCCTTACGATAAGTGTCAAAATGTTAACATGAAGCCTTTTTACAACCAGCGGCATATGTTAACGTATAATGACGGTTGCCTATTGCTTGGTCTACGTCTTATTGTTCCACAATCTCTTCGAAAACGCATTCTCAATTCGTTACATGAATGCCTTACTGGTATCGAACGTATGAAATCCATTGCTAGGGGCTATGTTTGGTGGCATAACATTGTTGCTGCGGTGAAGGAAGTGGCTTTAGCTTGCTCACAGTGCTCACAAGTACAATCTTCTCCAAATTCTACAGTACATCCATGGTCGTATCCGGAACGTACATGGCAACGGATCCGTTTAGATTTATGCGGTCCAATGTATAGAAAAATTTGGTTGGTTATTGTCGACGCTTATTCAATGTGGATTGAAGTAGTGCACTACGCATCAATGCATTATTCAGAGCAAGTTATTCAATCATTACTTTCAATCTTCTCGCGATTTGGTCTACCAGAAGAAATAGTCAACGACAATGGAACCTAGTTCACTTCAGGTCAATTTAAGACTTTCTGCGCAGAACGTGGAAATAAGCAAAGGTTTCCATAACATATAGCTTTAATGGAGAAACGGAACGATTCGTTCGCGTCTTTAAGGATGGAAGAGATCTTTTGGAAACGTTAAAAACAGAGAGTTCTCGGTACTCAACTTCATTTTTACTACAGGACAACTATGAATGCAACAACTGGTAAGACACCAGCGGAATTAATGTTTGATCGAAACCTTCGAACAAAGTGGGATTTACTACGGCACAATCATCGATCATACGTTGAACAATCCCAACAGCTACAAATTGGTTCCACAGTCAAACATATTAGAAGTTTCTTAGTTGGCGATACTGTCTGGGCTAAAGATTTTCGCAATGCTAAGAAGAAATGGATTGAGGGAACGATTACTGAAGTTCTTGGTCCACGAAATTAAAAAGTGTCTTAAACCATTGGAATTCTAAAAAGACATATTATTCAATTACGTCAAAGAATACTCAACTTGGCCTACGTTAGCGTTAAACCGAGGAGCAAACTGAAACCACTTCTGAAGTTACTGAAGAGTTGGAAGATCCTACAAAAGATTCATCGGATTATGCTACTGATGACATAACTGACTACGCATCAGACGATACAAGGGATAATAGCAACTCAACAATCTAACTAACTCCTGTAGTACGAAGAAGTACAAGATCAACGCGTCCTCCTGATCGATATGGTACTTCATCTTAGAACTACATATCTGCGGTGAAGGAAATGTAGTGTTTGTGAACAGTCACATTACTATAAACTTTTAATATTATTCTAGATTTTTCTAATGACTAATTTCTACATATACTTTCAATAATTAATATGTTAATACTCGTAATACTTTCAATATTACTCATCAGTCAATATGTTTGAATGACTTAAAAATATTCACTTGTATTTAACTCATTATACAGTTAATAATTAAAATACTTTTTATTGCTTATTTCCAGTCGATATTTTGTTATTGAAATACTTCCTATTTTTGACATGTATTTCACTTTTGTGGTATTGGTGTTACACATTTGCTTCTGTGGTACCATTCTTCAGTAGTGTTTTTAGTAGATTCATTCTTAATCCTCAACTATAGGTTGCGCGTTAACGCATGACCAATAGTGGCAATATTACTACTACTAGCCATTAACTTACAACGTTCGACTTATTACACGAGTCAAATACAGTTCAAAACTCTGTTTCAACGTCAAAAAAACGATTTAAAGTTTTTATGAACGAATGTATAGGATGTACAAAATGTAATAAAACAATTATAATCGGAGATTTTAACTTGAACGTTTTAAACGGACAACATGAAGATTTATTAGTAATAATGAATCAAAATGGCTTTTGTTTAGTTAACACCGGTGTTACAACCAATGTAAACACTCAACTAGATTTAGTTTTTGTACGATCCTGTTCTATAGACGTAAATATATACGAGTCTTATTTTTCTTATCATAAAGCTTTATCGTTTTTTCTATAACTTAAAAATAAATATGATTAAAAATTCAAACATAAACTAAAATAAATTACCTATACCTTCATTTTAATCCAATTTTATAATTTGTTATTTCTTCACTACTGTATACTTTTCTTTTGAAATAAGAATACTTTTCCCTTTCACTATTTATTTTTTAAAAACATTTTCTATTTGTAATTTACCTTAAATATACATTCTTCATAATTTTATATTTTATTCAACGTTTCAATTAAGTTAAAAAACATGGCTCTAAAAATTTGCTTCAATTATGATTTATTCGCTAAAATTTATTTCTTAACTACAAATGCATCGAGTTATTAGTATAAGTGAAACAAATCGCTTGGGTTTCCTCAACAAAGAATAGTTTGTGTTTTTCCCAAAAATAGTTAGTTTTACCACACTTAATACTTCACGTAAGAAGATGATTGGCGATCAAATAGTAGAATTTATGCAGTTTAAAGTTTCGTCAATCTATATTTTTTTGTGTTCTCAACAAGAATAGTTCCAAGAAAATATTAGTTTAACCATAATCAGTACTTTCAAACTGAATTGTGTTAGCGATGAAAAAACAACAAATCAAAAATAGTTATATAAAAGCAGATATAAACGCGGAATAAACATTAGTTTTCGATCGTGCAGTTTATTGAAAACTTAATTGTAAATTTTTACTATATAAAAACAATAAAACAAAAATAGTTATATAAACGCCATCGCAATTAATAACGAAGACATAGATATACTATTTATGTACATATTACATACATGTTTACATATCGGGTTTTTGTGGAATAAACGTAAGTGGCGATCAGACCGGAATATATATGTAATGTTCTAAGTAATTTCATTCTATACACTTGTGTGTCTAAACAAAAGTCCATATCGGGTAGTGCGGAAAAATTGTTAGTTTAACACAATCAGTATTTCTACAATTAAGATGTATGGCGATTAGACAACGGTCAAGGTATTAGTTTCTTAAATCTATACATTATGTGTGGAGATTCCAAAAAAACATTAGTTAACTAATCAAATGTCATATGAAACAGTAGCCATAGATATCAATAGACCATTAGTTGACACAAACTGTTATTTGCACAAAGTGAAAACATGTCTTGGCCAACCATTTCCGTAAAAATCACGTCTCCAGTTTTTACTTCAGTGGCAATTGGTTAACTGATCCAATGTCAGATGAAACACTTGCCACAAATACCATTAGACCACTAGTTGACACAAACTGGTATATCCAAGAAGTGAAACTTTGTCTTAGCCTACCATGCCGGTAGATATCACGTCTCCAGTTTTAACTTCAGTTGGATTTGGTTAACTGATCCAATGTCAGATGAAAAACTTGCCACAAATACCATTAGACCACGAGTTGACACAAACTGTTATATCCACGTAGGAAACTCGTGTCTTGGCTACCATGCCGGTTAAAATCACGTCTCCAGTTTTTACTTCAGTGGCAATTGGTTAACTGATCGAATGTCAGATGAACTAATTGCCACATAAATCTTCATTTTATTTTTCGTTGACCTTATTTTTTACTTTTGAAACTATAATCTCTGCTAACCTATTCCTTTGTTTCAATCCTCTTATAATTTTTAATCTATTTACTCCTGTAGCATATTCTGTTGAATAAGAATACTATTTTTAAAAACGTTTTCTATTGGTTATTTACCA
Organism: Phthiracarus laevigatus; assembly: GCA_034700185.1. Taxonomy (NCBI): domain Eukaryota; kingdom Metazoa; phylum Arthropoda; class Arachnida; order Sarcoptiformes; family Phthiracaridae; genus Phthiracarus; species Phthiracarus laevigatus. The sequence goes on along the minus strand of JAQIXJ010003964.1, from coordinate 2,434 downwards.
TTATAGTTGTACGAGCAGTTTAAAGATTAATTTTTTATTATAAATATTCATTATTAATAATTTTATATTTTTTTCAACTGTTCATTCTATATATTATTTTCAATGGCTCCAAATATTTTCTTTAATTGTGATTTATTCGCTAAGATTTGGTTCATAAATACAAAAACATTATCGTTCGTTACCGATAGAAAGAATATTAGCGAGGTTTTTCAAAAATATGATCACAAACATAAAGATGGAAAGCGGACTATTGAAATGTGTGTGAAACTCGCTTTATACTACTTTATAAAATACGAATTTGAATTGAAAAATGCTTTCCAACAAGAAATAAATGAACTTCAGACTATTATTTCAATTAATCATTTCAATATTTATTGTTCAAGAACCCTTGCATATCATGATAATATTGATTCTGAGTTGGTGGAGAAGTTTCTAGAAACACACATTGGAAAAATCATTCATTATAACCATATTAAACAGTTTGTAGACCATAATCTTACATATATTATACGAAATCGAAGCGAATCATTTTCTGGAAATCTCAATTATTTTGCTGGAAACAGTTTTAAGCTGTTTGTAAGTCGTAACTTACAATTCGATTTGGGTGGTAATTGTTATGAGAGTTTGTTTACATTCGCTTCGATAAATTTTAAAAACGAATTAAGTCCATTAATAGCATAAAGCTAATAAGTTGTCTAATAAAATAAAATAACTTGAAAATTTTTTTTAAATATTGGCTAAAATAGCAATGAAGTAAAATCTATTATTTTGTTTTTTTATATAATAACTATTAGATTACACTTTATAAATGAATGATTATAAAAAATTATTAATATTAATTATATCTAAAATTAATTGGAAAGAATTCACGTTATTTAGAGATGGAGTTGTGCCGAGTAGTGTTGGGTAGTGTTGAGTTGGGTAGAGTATACTTTGTGTAGGGTTCAATTTAGTTAGAGATCGAGTGGGGTAGAGGTACTGTAGGGTTGACTTCTCGTTGGGTTGTCTTCGAGTTGGGTAGAAAAAAAGTTCGATGGTAACTGTAATGAGAGTTTGTATCCATTCGTGTCGATATTTTGATAAACGATCCTAGTCCTTTAACATTATAAAGTTAATAATTTTTGTATTAAAATAAAGTATTTTGAGAACGATTTTAATAAATTAGCTAAACTAGCAATGAAGTAAAGCCTATTTTTTGTAATTATAAAATAAATAATGGATTACGCTTTACAAAAATGAATGTTATTAAGTTACTTTTATTATCAAAATAATCCAAAATTAATTTTGTAGAGTTCAAGTTTGATAGAATTCGAATACTGTCGATTTCGAGTTTGGAAGAGTATGAGTCGGGTAGAATTCACGTTGGTTAGACTTCAAGTTAGGTAGTGAGCGAGTTAGGAAGTGATCGAGTTAGGTAGTGATCGAGTTAGGTAGTGATCGAGTTAGGAAGTGATCGAGTTAGGTAGTGATCGAGTTAGGTAGTAATCGAGTTAGGTAGTGAACTTGTTAGGTAGTGATCGAGTTAGGAAGTGATCTAGTTAGGTAGTAATCGAGTTATGTAGTAATAGAGTTATGTAGTGAACTAGTTAGGTAGTGATCGAGTTAGGTAGTAATCGAGTAAGGTAGTAAACGAGTTAGGTAGTGATCGAGTTAGGTAGTGATCGAGTTTGTTAGAGTTCTCTTTGGGTTCAGTTCTATTTGGGTCGAGTCTTATTTGGGTAGAAATCGAGTTGGGTAAAGATGAGTTGGGTAGTGTTCGAGTAGATAAACATTGATCTTTGTCGAATATAGATAAAATCAATAATTAGTGCTGGGGAGAGTTTTTATGGGATAAGTTCTAGTTTGGTCGAGTTCGAGTTAGGTAAAGCACCAGTATGGTGTTGAAATATTTTCATATTGTTTATAGTTCGAGTTGGGTAGTGTCGAATTGTGTAGATGTCACGTTGGTTTGAGTTCCAGTTAGGTACTGTTCACGTTAGGTAGTTTGAATTGGGTTGAGTTCGAGTTTTTAAGTTATGGAGTTGAAAAGTGTTCGAGTTGGTTAAAGATCGAGTTTGTTAAATTCGAGTTGGGAAGAGTACGAGTAGGGTAGAATTCACGTTGGGTTGACTTCGAGTTGGGTAATTATCGAGTTTGGAAGAGTTCACTTAGGGTTTAGTTCAAGATTTGTAGAGTTTACTTTGGGTCGAGAGAGTTGGGTAGACATAGTGTTGGTTAGTTTTCTAGTTGGATTGATGTCACGTTGTGCATAGAATGAACTGGATAGATTTCCAATAGGGTAGAGTGGTACTAAAGTATATATTGAGTTTGAGTATGGTAAGACTTTAAGATGAGTGGTATTGTAATGATTATTTGTTTAAATTTGCTTCAGTAATTTGATTTAAGTCCTTAAATAACATAAAGCTAATAAATTTTCTTTTAAAAAAAATTAATT
>JAQIXJ010003963.1:0-11646 GCA_034700185.1 Phthiracarus laevigatus | reverse complement strand
TCTAAATGCTATTTTTCCTAAGCAAAAGAAATCTCGTTTAAATCTGATGATGAATTCCAAAATATTTTTCCAATAAATCCGTAATTTGCTATCAACCGATTTTTTTATTTCCTCAATTAATTTCCTTATTAGATACTAAGATTTACTTAAGGTAGATTTTAAAAAATTGTTGGTAAGAAGTGATTCTAATGAAGTGATAATGTGATTATAATTTAGCATTTCAGTAATAATTTAAAAATATAAACATATTTAAGCGGTATTTTGTTCAATATTAAAACTTTTTATAGTGCAGTTTTTATATAGTATAAATGCATTTTTTGCTCTCTAGTAATTAAAATATAATTGGAATATGTTGTGATTTAACGCCATATATTAATAACCAATTTTTTTGATGAGATTCCATATAAGTGTTAAAATTTCAAAATTAAATGAAACCCCAATAATATTTTATATTGTAACATAGACTTTAATGTTGTTTTATTAGCAACATGTTTCAGTGACTAAATTCTAATTTATATCCATTATAAATTACTTCAGAAGTTTATTTTATATTTTTTGAATTATATAAATTTTATTTATTAAACTTGCATTTTTCTTCAGAAAAATGTAGGACAAAATGGTGGAAAAAAGCGACTAGATTTGAACGTAGAAGCAGGTAATAAAAATGATAAAAATTAATTTAATTATTTAAATTATAGCTCTTAAAATGACTAATTTATAGCATGGGCTCAAGGAATTACGGGTAAAAATGTTACAACAGCTATCATGGATGACGGTATGAGTTCTTTAAATGCTTATTAAGTAATTACTATGATTACGTTTTTTGGTTCAATTAGGAGTCGATTATATGCATCCAGACATAAGAGAAAACTATGTAAGCACTACTTACTGTACAGTACAGAATATCATCAATTATCTCAGCAGTCTATGAGCAAACTCAGTTAGAGATTATTTGCTTTTTATACTTAGAATGCAAAGGCTAGCTATGATTTTAGCAGTAATGATCCATTTCCATATCCAAGATATACTGATGATTGGTTTAATAGGTAATAATTATACTGTACTTGAATTTGTTTAGCATTTTTACATATGTTTCTCAATTATCCAATTTATCAGAAATGCATGAACAGTGTCTAAAGCAAACTTATGTATATTGTATTGTATGACTAACTAATTATAATAAATTAGTAATTTATGAGCGTATCAGTTATCGTAATTGTAAAGTATATCCTTAATTATTTTGATAAAAAAATATAACATTTTTATGGGATTATTTGAATATAGTCACGGAACTCGATGTGCTGGTGAAGTGGCCGCAAAAAGAGATAATGGAATTTGTGGGGTCGGTGTTGCGTATGATTCAAAAGTGGCTGGAATTAGAATGTTGGATCAGCCTTATATGACTGATTTAATAGAAGCCAATTCTATGGGTCACGAACCAGATCTGATTGACATATATAGCGCAAGCTGGGGACCAACCGATGATGGAAAAACAGTTGATGGACCCAGAAATGCAACAATGCGTGCTATTGTTCGCGGAGTTAATGAGGTAAATAAATTAATATTTTATTAAATGGTAGAATAACCAAATTAACAAACTTATTAAAGGGTCGAAAAGGGTTGGGAAATATTTACGTATGGGCTTCAGGCGATGGCGGTGAAGATGATGACTGCAACTGTGATGGTTATGCTGCCAGCATGTGGACAATTTCAATAAACTCTGCCATTAATGATGGCCAAAATGCGCATTACGACGAATCTTGTTCAAGCACTTTGGCCTCAACTTTTAGTAACGGTGCCAAAGATCCGCACACAGGAGTTGTAAGTTTCATTTTTACCCAAAATTTAAATTATGTTATTTAGAAGTTGAAATATCTTAGAAAATGTTTTGTCGATCATCATTTATTTCAAGTCGTATTCATTCGGAATAGGAATTTGAATAAAAATTGATTTTTAAATTTTTTATCAATTTCTTTTCGATTACTATTCTCTTAATTTTTGCATTTTAACCCAATTCCTATCTTAAATATAAGACAGTACTATAGAAACACTGTAACAGTGCTGTACTTATTAGTGAAATTTTAATTTCGGGCATAATTTCATGTAATGGGCTCATGTATTTACATAAAATTTTTATTAATTGTTTGAGAATTGAAGCTCAACCGATATGGTAGGCTATTGACTGACAGATTAGAACTAATGGTAGGCTTTAGGTAAATTCTCTTAAGCCGGCCTATATATCCATAACCTTAGGCTTTGGCACTGTAAGGTACAGAAGTACCCAAGTAATCGAGCGATTCGCTTGAAATCTAACCTCATACACATACACAATTCGAGAGTCGACGATCATACTTTATTATACATAAGTCTATATTTTAACTCACTTTTTAAAAAAAGTAGAGCTTATGGAGTTGATTATGTCTGTCGCCTATTTTTTTATGTTAATAAAGGGATTTGGTGTCTTGCTATCATATGCTTGAAATCTATAATATTTGTGACATTAGGATCTAAACTATGAAAAAGTGAGCTCTCTATGAATGTGTCGTTCTTGTTTAAAAGTTTATAATTAATTTTTGTATTAAATTTTAATTCTTATTCATGTTTTTTTAATTTCAAGAATTGAATATAATTTTAAATAGGTACTGGTTAAACATTTAATATACATAATATAATAAGTAACACATAATATACAAAAAACTATGAATTTAAAATACTTGATTAAACTAATTATTTTATTAATTGCTTTTGTTGATAATAATATTGGATTATAAATTTTTAACCTCAGGCCACTACAGATTTATATGGTAAATGTACTAAAACTCATTCGGGCACTTCTGCTGCTGCCCCTGAAGCTGCTGGAGTATTTGCTTTGGCTTTGGAAGCGAAGTAAGTTATCCTATTATAATTATAATTTATAAACAAACGATAATTTACCGTATATCATATATTATTTAAATTTTAATGGGAGCAAGAATTATGACTTGATTTTTAAATGAATACATAATTTTGGTTTAAGATAACTGATGTACTTTTTTAATTCATTGAGTTTATTTATTTTGTCATCAGTTCACTTCACAGGCTTTAACATGAAAGAGCAACGATTCAGGCAATGAAAAATTGCGATACGGGACCAATTCTCACGTCCACCCATATTCTTAGATCTAAATTTTGCTACCTATTATGGACTTGTAGACAATTTTAAGAGGTTCCGAGAAATTAGAGAATTGAAATAATAAAACTTTTAGCTTAACGTTAATTTAGCACGACTATAAAACAAAATTTTAAATGTTAATATTATATAATTTAGAATTAATTTAAATTATCAAAATATGATTATTTAAATGAAATTGTTTATTGAAAACTTGAAGTCCGGCACTTTCATGGAGAGATATGCAACATTTAACAGTATTGACTTCAAAAAGAAATTCGTTATATGACAGTAAAGGACGATTCCATTGGAATATGAATGGAGTTGGTTTAGAATTTAATCATTTGTTTGGATACGGAGTTCTAGATGCTGGTGCTATGGTAGCATTGGCTAGAATATGGAAAACAGTTCCCGCACGCTATCATTGTGAAGCGGGATCTGTTAATAGAGTGTTACAAATTCCAAGCAATCGTAGCTTATATATGAAAATAGACACTGAAGCGTGTAAAGGAAAGGATACTGAAGTGAATTATATCGAACACGTTCAGTCGGTGATCACATTAAATTCGACGCGTAGAGGAGATGTTACCGTACATCTCATTTCTCCAATGGGAACCAGGTATCGGTATCTCTCATTCTACAGTATTAACTCAATTAACTGTACAAACTTATTTTAATATATAATTACTGAATTGTTTGGTTAAGATCAATGATTTTAAGTAAAAGACCCAACGATGATGACCATCACGACGGTTTTACTAAATGGCCATTTATGACAACTCACACTTGGGGTGAAAATCCTCGCGGAAGTTGGAAATTAGAAGTACAGTTTGATAGCGTTGCGCCACAAACTGGATCCATTAAAGAATGGACTTTAATGATCCATGGAACCAGGGATGCGCCTTATAAAGACTTACCAGCAAAAGACAAAAACTCGAAATTGGCAATCGTTAAAAAAGCGCACGAAGACGCGCATAAGCATTAAAAAAATATATGTATAATCAAATTACTAAAAATTCTTCGAATTTATATGCCAATACGTAACAAAAAATTTTAAAATATTTGATTTTAAATTTTTAGTTATAATTTTGCATATTATAGTTTATTATTTAATAAATCGATTTTCGAAATGTATTATTTCTATATTTATATGTTATTGTTATATGTTATTAAATTTAAAACTTATAATTCATTGAATGTTAATTTAAATTAAACTAATTGTATGGACAAGAATAGTAATGCGAAAAGAATACCGATATTATTTGCGAAACGTTAACGTTTTTTAAATTGAAAAATTTTCTAAAAAATTTGATGGTTTTTTAGTGTAAGCATTACTGCAATCTTGTTCAACGGTGTTATATTATTTGGGCAATTAAAATAACAGCTAATGATTTTAACTGTTTGAAACACGCTATAATAGCTTTTAGTGTTCAAATTTTTTCCCGAAAACTCAATTAAAAATTAAAAATGATAGCGCAGTGTTTCAAACAATTAAAAAGTTCGCTAAAAATTGTGGTCTGATTTGTACAAATATTATTTATCGATTGTAAATTATATGTTGTATTTAATAGTGTATTTTCTATAACGCTTATCAATATTACTAAAATTTATGCTAATATCTATTTATAAAAACTATATATATATAAATATGCTATAAATAATAATATAATAATTGCCCACTAATCTAATCAATGTTAAACGTTTTGTGGAATAAAGTTATATTTAAATTATTATTTCTTAACATAAATGTGCTTCAATTTATAAATTATAATCGATGTAATAGTTTATTAATATTTATCTAGCGATAAGTAGCGATGCACAATATTCTTAAATCAAAACCAAAATAAGGGTGAAGTAAGGTATACTATATTATACCTGAAGCATTGTTGGCGCGTTATAATTTTAACAGTACAAAAAAAAATCAGTTAAATGTGTTATTCTGCGCTGACTTGACTGCGTGCAAATTCAATAAAAATTAAGAAAAATTATAATGCGCTAACAATACGTGCAGTATAATAATACTTTACCCCAAAATATTTACCTTTAAAAGAATTTCTTTAACTTTTAACTCAAAACATCTAATTGATAACAATATTAAACTCCGTTGAATAGAATTAAATTGATCGCAAATTTCTATGGTAACCAAAAACGAAAAAAGTGCATCACTGCTTATTATCTTAAATTGAGTCTTTTAAATCTAGTTTACGTATATATACTTATATTACTTATTAACTTCTAAAATGTAGCTTTGCTTTAGATTCAAACTTAATCTTTACTGTACTGTTATAAAGTATTATAGCATTTTTAAAAAATTCAATGGCAGCCTATTTCGCACAAGTAATTTGAAATAATTTAGAATTTAAGTTAATATTATATCAAAAATCGTAATTTATTTCTTTCAATGGATTGATGTGGTTTATAATTAAAAAAATTGTTTATTTTTTGAATTTATTGTCAATTATTTACTTTAACAAACACTTTAAACTTATTATAAGCTTATATAATAATGTATATGTTTAATGGCATATGATATTTCATTTTTGACGCGTTAAATAAAATTTACTTTTTAGCAAATGTTATTTTAATGGCGTGAGTTGGGGTCACTTTAAAACCTTGTAACGCATCCTTTGCCGCTCCCGATTGAAATTCATTGTCAAACTCGACAAAAGCGATATCATGACGACCTGGAACTAAACGAACTTCTTTGAAACCAGGAAATTGGTTGAATAGCATGGCTAACATCATTTCATTGGTTTCTTCCGGCAAATTGGTTAAGAAAAGTATATTGTTTGGCGGCTGCTCTACCAGTGCTGAATGAGGAATACCGTGATTCTGCGACTGTATTCCCGATGGATTCGCTTTCTTCTCCTTCTTTTTCTTCTTCGGTTCCTCAGATCGTGGAAGCTTCGGTCTCTCCACAAATGTGCCTTTAAGTTTCGCTATTAGATCCGAATCTGTCTTCGAGTATTGAATTCGCTTCAAACAAATACCAATATTAAAAATCATGTTTAAATGATTTGGTTATAAACAAAGTTATTAATTAGTTTCGTACCATTGGTTTGTCGTAAAACGGAAATCCTTGCATCGAACGCAAAGCATTGGTGGAACTGTTGATCTCTTTAAATATAACGAACGCTTGTCCGCGCATTCGCAACGTCTTTAACGCTATAATGTCTAGTATTTGCCCGAATTGGGAAAATATTGCGTGCAACGACTTCTTCAGCTCTGAAACAGTCAAACATATTCCGTTAATCTCAAAACTATTTTTATTCGCATCAAAATAGTTGTGATTTACCATCTTTTTTAATTTTTTCGTTTAAATTGTTGATATAAATAGTGTTATTTGGTTTAACATCGGCAGAACTCATGGCAATTATTTCAAGTTTAAATCAATAAAAGCACGAAAACTAAGGCGATTTCATGTCCAATAAAAATGTGAGCCAACGCTCAAATAGTAAACATTTCGATTCATAAATTACGTTCATAATACTTTTTTTATAATACTTGAAAAGTAATACGTAATATTTGTTATTAAGTTTTTGTATATGTAGAAAATTCAATGCTACTTCCAGTTAGTTCAGGAGACTTCGTTAGGTATATTGAAAAAAGCCTAGAAAAAGACTTTATGGCCAACTCAAAAACTCGAAATACTTTAAATTTTATGGTCAAAATGAAATATTGTTCATCAAAACTAATCAGTTTTTGCGATAACCTTAATTTTTGGCCAAAATTTGAAAAAACTTTTGTTTAAATTATTGAATTTTTGAGATTTTGTGTTTTAAGCTTTCTCTGTGAAATATTCTAGAAATTAACACAAATTAATTTGAACTTCGAACTTTTTTCTTAAAATCTGACGAATTTACCTCCACCTTATATTTTGAAAAATTCCTAAAGGACGCTCTAGATATTGTTTTAGATAAAAAAAAGTGAAGTTTATAAAGCATATTTTATATCCTCTTCCGCCAGTTTTTGGCACATTTAAGTCCCGGTTTTTCACATCCTTGTTAATGAAATATTCAATATATATTGTACTGAATTTGATTTATTTCAATTCTCATTATTGAAATTTTGCTTATTTATTCAATGATTTATTTAAATAGCTTTGCATTAATATTGATAAGTTAACTTTTCAAGAACACTCACACCATTTGTATTCCTGATTAAATAATGTTTATACAGTTAGAAATATGGAAACATTAATTTGATTTTTTCGATTCTGTTAACTTTATAGTGTTTTTTAAAATTTTTATTTCGCGAAATTGGTAAATATAAGTATTTTTAGGTTCTTTGGGAGAAAAGAAACTTTAAATACTTTAGTACACTTTAAATATTTAATTTTGCAGCAAAGTAAAAAGATAGGCATTCGAATTAGACTTTCAAACGGGCCCCAACATTTTCCTCGTGACGGGCCGGGTTCGGGCCTAAAGTAAAAATATCGGGCTGTGCCTGGTTTTAAAGAAAAAACATGGTGCTGGATCAAATGAGTCAAACAGGAAGAAAATATTTAATTAACAAATTGATTGCGTAAACGAAGTTCGCTAATTCTTATTTAAAAATAACAATAAAACAAGAACGACACATTCATAGAGAGCTCACTTTTAATAGGTATATGCATTATTATGTCACAAATATATTAGTTTTTGAGTCAAGATGGCAATATGACAAATCTCTTTATTAATATAAGAAATAGAAGAAATCCCTTTCTTAACATAAAACTGCGGACACACAGACAGACGGATGGATAGTGTCTAAAACATAAGCTCTACTTTTTTTTAAAAAAAGTGAGCTAAAAAAATTAAATAAAATTACGTTATACATTAAAAAGCAAAGTTTTATCACGTAATTAAGCTAAAATTAAAAACAAAACAAATTTATCGGGCCAAGTCGGGCCTATGTTTTGTCGTGCCTTACCTGCACGGGCCTAAAATTTTCTATGTTTGAACAACCTAATTCGAATCACTAACCATTAAGTTACCGTATATTGTTAAGGTAAGCACTTTAACTACTGGACTATTAAGATTATTTACAATTAGTAGCTTATATTTCGGGTTTTATGAATTTGTCAATTAGATTAAAACATTGAAGTAATTAGTTGTTATTTATTTGTTTAAAATTTTATATAATATAGGAGAGACAAGAATTATAAAATACTTAACATTTAAATTTATTAGGAAAAGTTAGAGAACCACTGACATATAGCCGTAATGAATTGTTGTAAGCGTTAATAATAATAATGTTAGTAAGATTGAGGCGTAGATGTAGTGTTTTTGTTTGCTAAGCAACACAACAAGTAATGGTGATGTTATGCCAATGTGAATGTGATTCTGATGTGATGTTTGTCTCGCTTTTCATTTAGTAATCATAACAATAACTACAATGACATCCACATCTAAAGTTGGATTTTGGTGGAGCGACAAAAAGAGCCAAAAGATTAGCGTAAATGAGTTGGAAACGCTTTTCAGAGATAAAGGTTATGAGTTTATTAAAATATCGCTTAACAACGATATTGAACCTCAAGGACCGTTTGAAGCTATTGTTCATAAATTGTCTGATGTTATCGTCAAATCCGAACAACAAGACGTGGAAGCGCTTCAACAGATCAATCGTTTTGAGGTTTGATTACCATTAATCGATATTCGCATTTCTCCAAAACCTATTTTAATGAGTTTTTAGTTTTGTTTTTGTTTTGAAAAACATTAAACTGGTTTTGTTGAGTGCACTCATGAGCTTAGCATTGATAAGATATTCTGTCGTTAATTGTCACAATCAATATTATAGTTTATATTAGATTCCACGTTGATTTAGCTATTTATGGCTAATAAATAAATTACCATTAAGTTAACTAAAGCCAAAAAATAAAATGCAATTGGTTTAGGAAACGGATTGTTTAATTACTTGTATAAATAGTCACGTAATGCGGATGTCTGTATAAACATATGTATTGTAAAATTACCGCATAGTTATGCGAGTAACGCATATTATACGCAATTTTATTTTTACGGTACGTTTATGGAGATTTCCACGAATTTTCCTAACAATAGAATAGTTGTCGTATTGAGTCTATGGACGCAAACAAATAAATTTTAATGATCGTTTCCGATTTTATTTCTTTCATATTTTTCAGTAAAGTATTTCTGAATCACTTGAAGTGCGGCACAGAAACCTTTTAATATTCTCTACTATAAACTTAATAACTAAACTTCTCATTAATGTTTAAAATTATGGTACGCGTTATATTGCATATACGGTATGATAGAAATTTTAAGTTATACTGTAAAGCAAGTTTAAGGGATTGTCGCGCGCGTTGCACTTCCAAACTGTTTTCCATCTATCCTTTATTTTTGATCTCATTGTCAATACATTAATTGTGTGATTATATGTAATACATAGCGTATTTTAATTTAAAGGAATATGTATTAAAACATCCAGATGTAGTAATATTGGATCCCTTGGACAATGTGCGCAAACTTTTGGACCGATACAGACAGTATAAACTGATAGAAGACAGCGAATTGGCTCGAGAAGGTAACCATTATTGGCCTATTAAACTATAAATCAATAAGAGTTATATTTGAAATGATTTCGTATTAACAGATGGTGTGTTCACACCAACGTTTGTCGAATTAACTACGACTGATATAGCGATAAATATGGCAAAATTAAAGAGCGCTAACGTACGCTTTCCTTTCGGTAAGTGTTTATTGGCTTGAAATCATAATATAAGATATGACGCGTATTTGTTTTAGTATGCAAGCCTTTGTTGGCTCATGGCTCTACATTTGCACACCAGGTATCCTGTAATTAGTGATAACATCATTATCTAAATTTAATAAATATATTACTGTTATTTGATTAATTCTATTTTTTATTAGCGTAAATTTGTTAAATGTGCTTACATTTGTAGATGTCGTTAATATTCAGTGAATCAGGATTGAAAGATATCACTCCGCCATGCGTCGCACAGACGTTTATTAATCATAGCGCACGCCTTTTCAAGATATTTCTTATTAAAGACAAGTATTACTTTATTGAAAGACCTTCATTAAAAAATTTCAAAGCTGGAGGTAATCTTTGATAAGCGCTATATCTTATATTAAGTTTTAATAATTCTTTATTCTATTATATAATATTAATTCACCAGATTTCGAAACTGTTTACTTCGACAGTCACGATATCTCAAAACCCAATTCGTCATCTGCTTTGACTGAATTAGACCAAAATGATCAGATAAGATATCCGATACGCGAACCGGAAAAAGAACGACTCGATCGAATTGTGAAAGTCGTGTCCAATAAGTTGGGACTTTCTCTTCTTGGAATTGATGTGATAATTGAAAATAAAACGGGACGTTACGCCATCATCGATATGAACACGTTTCCAGGTTTTACAATGGGTTCATCGTTTACATTTGATTATATTGAAATATAATTGTAGGGTACGATGGCGTTGACAACTTTTTGGAATTGTTGCGCGACGTAGTATTAGATGAAATTAACAATAAAAATAAAACGAAAGAAGGTTTCAGCATCGATATGATCGATCCTCAATTGTGCCTTCAATCAAACCATTCCGATACAAAGTCCGATAATGTAACGGTTTCTAAGTCTGAATCGCAATTAACAAATCTCAATACCAATCAAGTTAATGGGATCATCGATGATAGTAAGACATTAAGTGCTGATAAAGCTGTGATCGATAAAATCCAAAATGGAACTACGGATATCGATTCAGGTATCGATACATCAGATTCTTGCGACGAGAAGAAGAATAAAAAGCAAGCACAAGTGAAAGTTGTTCGACGCCAGCATTCGCGAAGTTTCGCATGCGTTAAATTAGGAGATTTCAATTCCATTTAGTATTTGCTTCGTTAGCATAAAAACTTATACTTTGTACGATTTCTATTATAGTAATGAATGTAAAAAGTTGTAAAGCTAGTTAATACCGGTATCAAAATTTGTAATACAGTTTGAAAACAAAAATACAATTTATTCAGTATACTACGTAATGGTATAGATAATTGGAAGTTAAGGTGCTTTAGTAAGTTGTCAATACTGCAACTGAACATAAATTCCAAATGTATCTCTAAAATTTGTCTATTAGTGCGTACGGTATGATAACTTTATATTTATATCAGCCGTTATATAACAATACTTTTATACAGTTTACAATAACTTATATTTGTTTTTCTTTATAACATTTTTCGATGTACTGTACATTCCGCATATTAGTATATTGCGGCAGCTTTTTCGATGTATTAATCAAATGGTGTTCTGCTTCGCATTATTTTATTTTTCATTTTTTTATTCTCATTTTTATTTAGCCCCAAAAAGATTTTTTTTTGTTGTAATATATTGTTAATTCTGAATTTATAGGAACATTTTGAAAAGTAGAAAATTCAAGTATTTGTTATGTTTAATTATATTTTATGTGTTTAAAGAAGGAGATCACTGTTTTGTCTGAATAAATATTAGATATTTGGAATATGTGTGAAATTAATT
>JAQIXJ010003962.1:0-11648 GCA_034700185.1 Phthiracarus laevigatus | reverse complement strand
AAAGTTTTAATCAACAATAATTATGTCCAAAGAAATGAGCAGTTTGGTAAAAATAAATTAAATAATTATATTAAAATCGATTGAATTTAATGTCCAGACGAATAATTGTAATCAATTATAAGCATTTAATCTTCGTATTTACTAAAATTGTAAACTATGAACTCTTTTGCTAAAACGTAATAAAGTGATTTTTTAATTATTTTACATTAAAAATTATGTTTTTAGTACACTTTGAAAAGTTAGCTATCGGATTTGACTAGTCTGTCCGCTAGCCTTATCCGTCCGTTATACACGTTTATATTAATTAATGATATTTTATATATGATGCATTAGAGAGTCAAAAATAGCTAGATAAGAGTTTTTTTTAATTCGTGTTAATGTTGGTGACGCGCCACCATTTATGATTCTTAACTCAAGTATCCACATTATTCCATACACATACACTTTTACCGTTCTAAAATTCAAGTCAAGAATTACTCATTTCACAGCTTAAGTTTAAGTGTAAGCCTTATTTTAAAAAGAAAAAAATGGGCTAAACAAGATAATTCTGAGACGAAGCTGAACTTGCGTTGTTAATAAGACATTATACACGAATAAATCACTTATTATATTTTATAAGAATCATCTCTGTGAAATGTTCTCCTACTATATTTAAATATATTATTTTTATTGATATTACATAACAATACCTTAAAATGTTTTTAACTAAAAAAGAACATTATTTATCGCGCAAGAAATAAATGTGAGACTCAACAATATATAACGGATAAGATAAACAATATGAAACCTTATAATATCTTTAAGGGGTTGATGAGAATAAAGGAATAACAAGTTATGACAAATTGTTTATAAAACGGAAAATGAATAGTGAGACCAATAGTGTATTACATATTAACGTGACATTATTAATACAGTATTAAAGATCCATAAAAAATTTAAACATTTGAAACTCAAGTCAAGTTGCATATCACACATTATTACTGATAATATATTACACATTAATGGGGTGGCAGTATAATTTATAAAAACACACTCTCGGATAATATTTACATTAAAACAACAACGTTTTGCAGAACCAGAAAAGTTTTGCAAGAAAAAACAATTGAAAGTATTGGTTGTTTAAAAACATAAATACAATAATTGGCAATAATAGAATAAATATTTTAAAGTAAAGTAAATGCCAAAAAAATCTTCCACGCATAATTTTTTGTTTAGTCTATTGATTTAAATGGATAATGAATAATTAGAGATTACCTCCGGTAACGGTACGGTAATTGAATGAAAAAAGAGTTTGCCGGTAATGAAACGGTAGTACAAATCGTTAAGTAGTGTATTGGCATGTTAGGGGATTGGAAAAATTAATTATATTCAATCAATAGAAAAAACTTAATTATTACGTAACAATTTTCTAGATAGACGTCTATACAATGTAGGCAATATAGGAAATACAAAATTTTATTATCTTTAAAAATCGTAACAACCACAAAGAGTAAGGCACATCAGTTATACTATAAATAGCTGTTAAACTCAAAAAAAGGTCAGTGTCGTTTAATAAAAGTCTCTGACATTAGCTATTCTTATAGCAATGTTCTCTGTAGATATTTAAGATCCTATGAGTACACAACCGGATTTTTTTCACTTTATCTAATGACATTGATATTAATTTCATACAAGTTACTTAACAGCTATTTTTCTTTCTAAATAAAAATAAACATTGTAGTAGATCTGGTTTTTTATTATTATTTGAAAACAAGAAATTTACTTTCACTAACAATATTTGTTAACTATTATTCAAGTCAAAGTTAGAACCATTTGTGACAATAAATTATCTTAATTGATATACGCTCTACGCTTTGTTTTAGGTAACTTTCGTAATAATATTTATTGAATAATGCCAGAGTGTAAATAAACCCATTATACATATTGACTCGAGCGTAAAATTAACTTATTGCGAAAATAGGAATTAAAAACACGAAACATCACAAATGTATAAAGTAATTTAGTACAAGTTTTCTATGGGACTTGCTGTATACTGTAAAGTAGTTTACAATGATTTGTTTCCGTCAAGATTTTAAAATTTTAGATACAAAATGCAAAATTTATTCTATTCTCATTCTATTCTCATAATTGAATAATACCATATTTAATTTTTAAAAAAATAACCACTTAAACATAAATCTTAAAGAGATCTTTTACGTAATTCCAAATGCATTAATGTACTTAATTACGTTTTTCGTACGATTTTTGGTAAAAAGTCATGAACAGCTTAAAGAAAACAATTGGTTGTGGAAAAGCGCACAAATAGAAAACGGCTGTGGGATAACCGTTCTGAAATTTTAGGAATAGAATCGAGTATATAAAATAAATAGCAAACTGCGCCAATTGAACGATCGTTATGTACTTTTTCCACCACAAATATTTCTTCATATGCGGTCCCAGAGATGCGATTCCGTAATAGGAATACATTACGATGTGAACGATCGAATTAATTAACGGAAATAAACCGCAAGGACCTGATGTTGGGCTTAACAGTCCCGCCAACCAACCTTTAATAGTAAATTAATAAAAATAATTACAAACGCTTATATTACTCTAACTTTGTTTAATTTTGGGGTGTAGTGTATTATATCGTGAGTATTGTTGTAAAATTTTTATTTTAAAAGTTCTAACAATACAATAATTTTTTTAACAAGTTGCAACAATACTCACGGTATACTAGACTTCCACCTAATTTTGTGTCTTTTAATACTTTTGCATTTTTATACCTAAAATAGGCATTACTGAATGGTGATAGAGATGCAAATTCGTGATTTGATTGTGTTTTTTTCTCAATACAATAAATACAGTATCCGTGAGATCAAGTAATTTTGAAATAATGTACAGATAACCGGTGAATAACTTTCTCTTCGCGAGCGGCGATAAATCATCGCGCGATGGGTAGACAAAGTTGAAACAATCTAAACCATAATTAAGACACACGATTGACTCGTAAAAGAAGTATCCGTTAAGTATGACCATAAAACTGTTATAAGCGACCATTATCTGAAAGTATTGGCGGTAAAGTGAATGATCATAATTAGTGAGACTCAGTTCATAGTCACGCTCTCCTATGAAATATTTTTACTGATATTACCTAAATAAATCTAAAACAGTTTTTAACCAATAAAGAGCATTGTTGTGTTGCGCAAGAAATAATATTGAGATATTCAACAATAAAACAGTATAGAAGTACTACGGGTATAATAAACAATATAGTAGGTATAACGAGTTAATATGAATATATGAAAGAATGACAAGATGTCTATAAACGGAAAATGAATCGTGTGATCGATCGTCGAGAGAAGCGAGAGGGGATTGAACTAAAATAATGTATTTGATTATATTTTTCAACCACTATCAATGTGATCTACATCTGTGACGCAAATATAAATTATTTTAGATTCTACATATTCTCTTGCTTAACATTGAGATTTAAAAAAAATTGTCAAACGTAAAATTTAAAAATAAATGTTTAAAAGTAATAAGTAGAGTCAAAATAATAGCATTCAAAAATAGCGCTATTAATAGCATTAATAAATGAACAAAATAGCACTTAAAAATAGCATTAAAAACTACTAAAAGTTAAAATATAATGTGTTTTTCTTCTAATTAACATTTTTCTAAATGTCTCTTAGTTCATTTTATAAAAGTTTTTTAAAAGTAAGTTATTAGGAATTTTTGGTAGCATTGAAAAAAATTTTGGACAAGGGGTAACAAAAACTAATCAGTTTTAAACGACAATATTTCGATTTCGAGAAAAATAGCATTTATAAATGGAGCTAAAACGACTCCAAACTATGTACTTCGTGCTCATATAATAATTATATGCTTATAATTTATGAAATAAAAAAGTAGCAAATGCTATCTCTTTGACTCTCTAACCATTACTTATTATTAATAAGTAATGGTAAATTATTAACCCACAGTACAGAAAATCTAAAAATTTAATTTACTGTGTCTACGATTACTTTACCAAATATTTTAATAGTTTACCTTTCTTAGTTGAAATGGAGACCGATTTTTCATAATCTCTGGCCCAATTCGAGTCACAAATAATAGGTAACATAATATAACCGAAAGCACAGTCCACGGACCACCAGACATCAGCGGGTAATGTCTATTTCGCGGGTCTCCGATTGCATCCCAATAGTCAAATAGATAATAATTAAATGATGGCCTACTCATTAGCGTTATATTATGGCGATCTGTTGCGATATCCCTTTGAAATGACGATTGCATAGCTTTTAGTGGCCCAATGCGATGGATCATCGCAAATATTTAGCTACGTTTTAATATTTAAAGAAAATGCTAAACTAGTTTGAAAATAGATTACCTCCTATTATTATGCTACTTATTTTGTATTAGTTTTTTTTCCTACTTTTAAAACTCGCACAACTTATCCGAAAAGCGTAATTATGACACATATTGCACTGTACAAAAGGAATACAATTATTGTTATGCTGAAAACTAGTGATTTGCCAAAAACCAATAAGAATTCAATTTATTGATTTCTTTACACTAACATATGTTATCATTCCTTTAGAAAATGATTTGAACTAAAATATATATTTGAACTAAAGTGCAAAACTGGTATGGTTACTATTTTTATATTAGCATTGTATGCTTCGCTGGAATAAAAATGAATTTTGAGATTGTATGCCTCTTCACACTAAGCTGTATGTAATAGTTTCCGATAAACTTAGTTTGTTACAAAACTAAAAAAATTCTGGGTCGGAAACCAGTTAAAATGAAACTGAACTTTGCATATAATTAACCAAATTTTAAACATTTAAATTGGCTGGCTTAAATTAATTATGTCCGAGCTTTAATATGCTAAGTTATTCCATAATTTAAACTTTCGGATCACTAATACAAAAAAGTACAGATAATATGTATGATTGCGTGCAAAAATGATTTTGTGGCTAAAAGAGAAAGTATTGTTTAATTTCATTATCGTTAACTATTGATGTCTCTAAAGAGGAAAAATTTTTTTGTGTGAAAATATTTGCTTGCTATAAACAATTGTAATTTATATTTTCAATAATAATTAATTAAAGATAATGCAAAAAACTTTCAGTCTTATAAACTGAAAATTTTTGCTTGAAACGCTTTCGAGGTAACATGTGTTGATTAAGATTAAGGTTTTAATAAAGTGAATCATTATTATTTCATTTATTTGAATTTAAAGAAATTTAAAAAAGGTACAGTTAAATGGTAATTCGTAATTCAATAACTGAAACAACAAAGTTGTATATGTATTGAGGTTACCATTGTATTCTTGAGCCATCTTTCTATAAATAAGCATAAAATACCATTGCAATTAATGAAAGATATAGCCAATAAACACACGAACTCTATTTGTATTGCAAATTATAAAGTTTTGAGCAAATAACAACGGATAGTTAATATTATATTGCATAACATAAATAGAATGGCTATATATTTATCTTGCGATACATCAACGTATTCGCATCATAAAAGTTTTTTGACTCCGTATCGCTTTGTTAAATAATCTAAACCGAAATAATTTATAGAATTATTCATTTTGTTTTGAATCGATGAATTATTTTCCTAAAATTACTAAGATTATCATTTGATCTTATCGTTACAATACATAGTTATTTTCAGAATGACACTACAATGAAAGCAATTACTTTTCCAGGTTTCCACATCATAAGTAGTATTAGACTAATATTATTAGGCGATCTCACATCTGTAAAGATGAGAAAAATAAGGTTGATATAGAGGATCAATTTATAAGTCTTGATCCTGCTCTTTGACCTTAACAATGGCAATCAATTTAATTATTAAGTAAACATCTGTACGAGAGAGAGAGAGAGAGAGAGAGAGGAGAGAGAGAGAGAGGAGAGAGAGAGAATGAAAGTTTTTAGTAAACCTTTCTTTGATTCTTTATGAATTGATAATGTTTTTTTGGCACAAAGAGATTAATTCCAAGAGTTTATTTAATTCAAAGATATTAATTATTGTTTAATGAATGTACAACATTAATATTTAAAGATTATTTATATCATGTACAACTGAGCACCTCTTTAAAAATGAGTGTTATGTTATCGGATTTGTATTTTTTTGTGATAAAACCCTTAATATATAAAATGCTTGCGATTTCAAAGTAAACAATTTCTGACTCAAAATATTCAAACTATGACTTTGATTTCCACTTTCAGCGTTTTTATCATAATTTTATCGGTTTCTGGAAGTCTGGAATGGGACCCATCAGTAATAACTGGATACCATTTTCATACATATTTCTTTCAAAATAATGCAGCGGCCACTCGAGAAGCCGTAGTTTTCAGGTGAAAAACATATATATATAATGTTTTATCAAATCATATAAATTCATCATAAATATTTGGTTTAAGATCGCAAATCCAACAAGAAATCGATAATGGACTCTTAGCTGGTTGTCGCCTGAATTACGTGAATTACGGGCCTCGCGGTCCGCACCCGATTGGAAGCTACGAAACGTGTTGCAATAAATCTACACTCGATACGGGTGTTTCGTGGTTCATGCAAAATAGGGGCAATCTTTCAGTACTTCTCCATCCATTAACCCGTTGGGAAGTGATGGATCATAGGGAACGAGCCATGTTTTTGGGTCCTTCATTGCCCCTGGATTTAAGCGTTTTGTCTTGGGATTTGGGCGAACCTGATAAATGTCTGCCTTTGCCTGTTGACAAAGGTGTTTCAATGACCAATGACCAAATGGTTTCAAAAGTTTTTAATAATTGGTAAAATTTTTGTTTTTGAATTTATATAAGTTTTAGTTGTATTAGAAACTTGTTTGATTTAATTAAAACTATTCATTTTGATTACAATGTATTGTTTATAAATTGAAATTTATCAAGAGAATTATTTTGATATCTAAAATTTGAAACTTGACATACATTTCTTAGACAATAAAATTGAATTTCGTTTTTTCTTCACCAAATCATTGAATTTGTATGTAAAAAATCATTGACACTTACGACTTAGTGCCAGCAAATTTATTGTGACCTTTGAAAATATTTTTTCTTTCAAACATTTTCGCATTTGTTCTCAGATTTCTTTCAGCATTGATTCCGAGTGACTGACTGTGGAAACATTTTAGTTTTCAATTTTGGTTAACATGAGATTTGATGATTTAGTGTTAGTGTTATTTACTATAAATGTGAATTTCCAAATTGCCAACACTCAGTGTAAAGATATACCACTGAGACTAGGTATGGCTGATTTGGTGAATTTCGGGTGCAAATTGGTTGTCGGATCGGTTAAACTTGAATTCAGGAATATATGCGAAGGCGAGCGCTGTCCGGGATTAAGCTTTGGTTCTGATGGCGTAAGTACTTTATCGTACGGTTAAACTTAACTTTTTCTTCGTTGCATTAATTACATAAAATTACTACTGAAACCGGGATTCATAATCTTAAATCTGAAAATTAATTGTGAAAAAATAATTATTAAATAACAGAATCATTGAAAATTTTTTAATTTGATTTGGTTGTAAGAAAAGTTTCTTTTAATTATAATACCAAACTCCCAAAGCAATTCAATTTTCATTTCTAATTAGATGTATATGTGGCCAAAAAATAATAGATTTGCACGAATGGCTCCTGTATTGGCGACGATATATACGGCATCGGCCAACAGATTCCGCAAGCAAGACCTGCAGTGGCAGCATCAGCGGTAACGCGAAGACCAGTCAGTGAAAGCACAAGATCAGCAAAACCTGGTAAAAGAAAGCGGCCAGCAAAGGGTGCTGGAAAGCTGAATGTAATCATAATTAGCGGTGAATTTCCGGACACCGATGGAGTGATTAGCGGTGCGGCCGATTCTTACGCAGTGATGTGCGTCTATAATGGTACTATGGATGAGAGCATACCACTGCCATTATCTGAACGCGACACATGCAACTGCAGAACCGTTAAACTCGAGGACAACAATAACCCTTTTTGGGAACACGATTGCGACCCCATTGACGTGAATAAGTCGCAGCATAGCAACACAATTTTGGTGTTCGAGGCTTACGATGAAGAGTTTATCGCATCCGATGAGTATATCGCGGGTAACACGATATTACTCAATGATATCATTCGTATGGGTAATAATGGGAAACAGTTCGATATTGACTTGTTTGGTCCGTACGCCAGTAAAATTACTGTCAATGTTACATGGACTGCTTTGAGATAAAACTACTGTAACTCTAAATCGAATGGATGTCTATTATATTACGTTAATATATGATAATAAATAAATTAGAAGTTTAGGAAATTTTATGCGCAAAAATATGTTAAATTTATTTTTAAATAACGCAAATTGCGAATTAAAAACTCACGGGATTTGTAATTTACATGTTAATGTGAGAAAGATATTTGATTGGACGCTAAAAATTGTTCGCAGACATTTTCAGTTCGGTTAATAAGAAACAATTTTTATTATACAAGTTTAAGATTAAGTGCAAAGTTATTTAAACTAATTTGGTAATTAAAATTTAGGAAATATTATACTGTAATGCAGTATTACTGAAAGATTTAATTTTAGAAAAATGCTAATCAATTAATTATAAATAATCGATATTACTTCGCAAATAAGTAATTAAACAAGAGACCTATATTATAATATTGGCTTAACTCAGATCAAGAGAATAGATATAATATGTTGTTTCACAATTATTTGTTGTTGATATTAAAGATACCCATGGATTACCATTTGTATTCAATTTTAGCTCTAAGTTAAAATGGATTTGAATATACGGGAACTGCTACTTGTTATGGCGAATACGTTATTAGTGGTCCACTTTGTGAGCCTGTATCTGCCGATTCATTCAATGTTGAGTCAGAAGATGGGATAACATCTGGTGAAGTAGCAGTTTCATTTGGTGAACTTTCAGTTTGTTCCGTTTTAGCAGGTTCTGTAACGTTAGGAGATGTAGTTTCCTTGTTTGGATCACCAAATGTATTGTCTTCTAGTTCTTCAAATGGTAACGCATTGTTTTCTTGTTGCGCATCAGCACTCGGTTTGATTGGATTTTCCGCAAACAGTTGTTCATAATCCTCTTTTGGATTCAATTCTGTTTGATCTGAATATCTATTATACCGGTATTTCGATTCCGCTAATTCAGCAGCTTTTGTCAAATACTCTTCTGGCGGCAAAAGGAAGTAATAATCGATTCCCTTTAAGTCATGTGAAGGCCATTCACGATTTACTTTCGTCCCAACGTTTGGTGAAGTTTCGTCTGGAGAAATGATTTGCTTTTGAGGTTGTTCTTCGTATTCCTGCTGCTGTTCTATTTCTTCGTATTGCCGCTGATGTGGTGACTCTTCTTCTTGGTGTCTAAAAGGTTCTGATGATTGATACATAATTTCTTTGTCACCATATTGTTGTTGTTGTTGAGGATTACGTTCGATAAACTGATCTCTAAGACTCTCACTCCACATTAAGTTATCCGCATAGAGTTTACCATTTCTCACATACATAGTGATTAAGTCATTGCCGATCATAATGACTGCGATGCTATCAATGATGATATCATGCCTGCCTTCACCCAATATTGTTTTTCTTTTCTTACTGGTAATATTAACAAATCCCTTAACCATTAAAGTTGAAGACATATCAAAATAGTAACAGTGACTCTTCTGGCCACAAAATGCAGCACAAATCCCAACACTGTTTGGTACGATTTTGAATGTTTTTAAATTTGGCGAATGTTTTACATCCATATACTCTTTATGCTGTGATTGCGATGACGGATCAACCGGTACCACATCAATACTAGCGGTTCCCCGTTTAAACCATTCCTCGGTTCGACCACTTTTAGCATACGTGCCACAGAATATCGCAGCTGGTATTGGATTTGGTAATTCTTTTTCAATGTAATAGATTAACCATTCTTTAGTTGGTAGCGATTGTTCCGAATCTTGGGTCTGTCTCGAACTGGAAGCCATAATATACGATATTATAATCAACTTTTAAGTATAATTTAAGATTCAATTTATTTGTTTTAATGTTTATTAATGGTTTAACTATTAAAGTTTAAAATCTAACAATTATATGAAACTTTTAGTAGTCCTTTTGTCAGTGAGTTTCAAACTTTTTCTCTGCTTCACCCATTTCTAACGCACTTCTGCGATCCATATTTCAAACATTTTGTTTTATTTGACTTTGCAAAATACAGATATACGTATTTGTGTATGTTCATATGTCTGTCCGTCCGTCTGTATTAATTAAGGGATTTTATAGATTCCTTATGTTAATTAAAGGATTTTCAATTCAAAAAAGCGATAAGTAGGGTCAAAATAATCATAAACAAGATCAAAAACGGCACAATTTTATTAAAGTTGGCAAAAATCTGGCCAAATTGGCCAAATTTGAGGTATAAATTTCACTGGCATCTGCCGCTCATTGGTGTATTTTGAAAATTTTCAGAATCAAAAGGAGACATACATAAGATCAAAACGGGTAAAATTTACAAAAATTGCAAAAAATTCTAAATAAATCAATAAATTCTGCTGCTATTGTTTGTATATAAGGTGATTTTCCTGCTAATAATGGTCAAATCTTCTGATAAAAATAAGCAAATTCAGGTTAAAATATGCCCTTTTGTATCGCAAAACTAATAATATCCAATAAAAATAAATTATATATCGGTTGGGAGCGAACGACCACATACTAACTGAAACTAACTTTACAAAGTCAGATAGTATCGATCTTGTTTTAAACTTTAATAAGAAAGTTTAAAATGTTTTAAGAAAATCTTTTAAAAACATAAGCAAAAGTATTTCAATAAGTTTGTAAATAGTGAGGTTGGTTTAGAGCCTGAGAGCCTCGGGAGCCTGAGAGCCTCGGGAGCCTGAACCTGAGCCTGAACCTCAGGCTCGGAGCCGGGCTCAGGTTCTTAATTTTGGAATAGGCTCGAGTTCGAGGTTCTTACTTTTTGTAGCCTGCATCTGAGGTTCAAGACTCAGGTTCTGCTTACGAGAGCCTGGAGCCTATGGAGAGATGCTCTAACTCTCAAAATTAACAATAATAACATTTCTAACGAATATTTTACAATTTTATATCACCCATTTTCGTTAAACTTGAATTTTTATAATTATTTGCGAAATAATAATTACATTGATAATCAAATATACCACATTAAACTAAAAAGCGTAAAGTAAAATGTAATTTAATATTGTCGCAAACATTTTTTATTACTCTTCTGTGGTGCAATATATATGGGGAGGATTGAGGCTCGGGCTCAGGTTCGGGCTCAGGTTCTAATTTTATTTAAGGCTCGAGGTTCAGGTTCTTATAGGGAGGCTCAGGCTTAGGCTCAGGTTCCAGACGGAGCCTCTGGAACCCGAGCCTCATCATCACTATTTGTAAACATATTGCTGTCTCAATAATATAGTTTATTAGTAGACAACTTTATGTGGCGACCCAAAACTATTGTTTATTTTTTAAAATCCAACGACAAACCTTTTCCGTACAACGGGCCTGTTTTGGGTCGCGACCCATAGTTTGGGAACCTCTGACACAGGGTGTCCCAGAGTGTGTCGGTCTGGGGGGAGGTTACTTTCCGACTTTTCAAAATTTTAGGGGGGGGTCAAACTACTCGGATTTAAGCGACA
>JAQIXJ010003961.1:0-11652 GCA_034700185.1 Phthiracarus laevigatus | reverse complement strand
CCATTCATTTTTTGACACTCAATTTCAGCATTTTTCCATTGACTGTTAGTGTTGCTAATATAATAGCATGCGTTTCTGTATTGAATAAAATTGTTCGATAGGCTTGGAAATAATGTACAATTGGTAAATGGATTCGGTGGTGGAGTTGTGATTGATGTGTCTGCAATAATATTAGTTTTTATTAGATTCGAAAATAATGGGATTTAATAGTTAATGAATTAAAAATTAAAATGAGTCAATCAAGTTATTAATACGATAAGCTTTCGATTATTTATTACAATCTCGTTCGATAATTGCAATAATAAAAAGTGTATTTACTTTTTGGTTTTTCGCAAATTGATGGACGCAATGAATCACAACGCGATTGATTCCATTTACCAGTTTGTAGCTCTGAACTTAATAATGTGGTACAATCGGTATAATACGTGTAACCACTTTTTTTGGCCCAATTTGTGTAACTGACGTTACTTTGATCAGGCCATGACCATCTATAATAAAAAATTGCTTTTATCCACATATAG
This sequence comes from Phthiracarus laevigatus, assembly GCA_034700185.1. Classification (NCBI taxonomy): domain Eukaryota; kingdom Metazoa; phylum Arthropoda; class Arachnida; order Sarcoptiformes; family Phthiracaridae; genus Phthiracarus; species Phthiracarus laevigatus. The sequence goes on along the minus strand of JAQIXJ010003961.1, from coordinate 11,131 downwards.
ACTTTATAATAATTATTTAAATTAAACCATTTAGAAGATTAGAATTTTGTTTTAGGCCTAAAATTTATAACTATTGCCAATTCTAATGCAAAAAATTAATATTAAAAACTATACAGCCCATACAGCCCATGTGAATTCGAGTGACACCAGCTTTTATAACATTACATCTATATTTTTTGTAAAAGCAGATTTTTTTCAGAAATTCAAAATTTTATTTAAATGCCTCCCATTAGTAGTTAGTTAAATGTTCAATGTTACTTACATACCACAGTACAGCAAGTATCATGTGCTATATATAAACAAAGAAAGTATTTTGTAATAATGTTTACCTGTCATTTTTATCACGCGCTAATCCAATATATGGTGATTGTGAATCAGCAATCAGTGACGTCACGAAATTATTCTCTTTTGCCGAATTAATTGTTATTAAATCGCCGTTCATTTGTCGACAACGAGTCTGTGATACGGAGTATGATAATGACATGTTTAAAATCTTTATACATTTTTTGTTCTCGTATTGAATCCAATCTACAATATAAAATACGGAAATTAAATTGTTGCATTAATCAACAGTCATTGGTGGTTTTTCTATATAAGTCAGTATTGTGGTACAGAAAATTTTGGATTATGTATGATACACTCCCCTATAGTAGTAACAGCACGGATATTACACTGGTTTTTTGAAAGTAATACAGTATAACCAAGAATATTAATGTTTAATATATATTTCCTTCAGCTACTTTTAGGTGCCCGTTCTTTTCCCAACTAATGCGCGATCCTAAAATCTGAAATTTATATGAAACTTATATAATGTTATTTGAAACTATTTGTTGGTTATTTTTAAAACAAATTATATATTTTAATTATTGTTTCTTCAAAAAGATTTGACGCGCAATTAGAAATTCCAGAGTGAAGTAAAATATACACAATAAAACAGTATGTTTAGGGCTTTAATACTAATAGGAGCAATACATTATCTGAAAAAACCTAACCTGAGGGACAATTTCCCGCTGGTAATGGCGTTGTGGGCGGAGTGGACACTACACCGTTAGTGCTTTGGCAAATATAACCGCGTTGACCGTTACAGTTATCGTAATACCAGTAACCGTACGAATTATAACTCGATGTCGTATAATTATAATAATTTATCATGTAATAGTAGACACATCTTCCCTGCGTGTAAAACGTAGTGGACTCCATAGCGGGCACACCATCAGGTGGATTGATTGGAAAGTGAGAGTATTCGTATGCTGAACCGTCCGACCACTTGTATACGCCTCTCTCTGACAATGCGTTTAATCCAATCCAGTATCTCACGTTAGAATAATATATGTTAAATACTTTGGTTATATTGGTTAAGAGTGTGTTAAGTGTTTGGTCGTGTATTGATGCCAGTTGTCCGCCCATTCGCTGACACATTTCATTAGAGTCGTGCCAGGTATACGTTTCGCTGTAACCGGTGGCGTAATAGCAGGTAATATTATCTAATGTCATCCAATTCTTAAACCCATCGCTCGTGCAGTTTTTAAATGCTAGATAAATAGTATACTTTTATTTATTGGATATTTAATTATAATACTGTTTTAAAGTTATACGATATTTTGGAGTTGTTTGTCCATTGCATTCATATAATATTATTGTTAACACTAATAACTTCAAGTACATTATAGACAAATTATTTTTTTCTTGATATATTTTAAATAGAAATTAGCGTTAATTTTGGTTATGTATCAATTGAAACTTTCAATAAACATAGTATATTATTTTGTGTATTTATTTATACAGAAAATTGTATATACAGTATGATTATTTATAATTTAGCCAATAAAAATATAATAGGATTTTTTTTGTTAACAAAAGCCTCATGTGATTATAATCACACCGATTATTATCTCTTTTATATAGTATACTGGTATATCATGGGCAGACATGCACTTACGATTAATGTGGCAACTCTTTTTCTCTAAATTCTAGACAAACGCCTACCGTGTCAGACGCCTAAGTGAGCTTTTTGACCCTTTTTGCACTAAAGTTGCTTACTAAGTGCATATCTAATCATATGAGAGTAATGATCAGTGATGTGGGCGCCAGTCCAGAAATCCACACAAAATGTTAAGTATAAAGTTAGACTGGGTGTGGCATAAAAATAACAGTTCTATGCACTCATGGATTAAATAGCACATCTATGGTAACGATTAACTAAAGACAATCCATTATAATGTGGCCAATATTTAATTATCATCCCTGTAATCCTATTGGAGAGTTATGGCTCATTTTTCAAAAAATTTGATGCAATAAAACATATATGCATGTACAATGTACATGCATTTGTACATTGTACAAATGTAAAATGAGAAAATATTTTCTCACTATACTAGTGTCCCCTAACGATTTATACACTTAAGCTTTAGTATTTCACAGTATAAAATAAAATTAAGAGGGCACTAGTAGTGTTTTTTTCTTATATTGAAGGAACTTTTATATATATACTTTTTAATGTGGATATATTGTACATTTGACTTTTCTACCCTCTATTTTAATTTTTATTTTTGTAATTTAAGGCCAACCTTTTTGGCCACATTAAAGTGGATATAATAATTATTATATTTAATGGTCACAACTAAAGACTGTGATTACTAATGTTTCAAATGTTTTCCAAAATAAATTATAAAAATTGTTTCCTACGAACAAATTATTTATGAGTTTTAATACAGATATTCAAAAAAATTTAGCTATTTTTTAAAGGAAGAATCCTAAGTATAGCAAGCATTATTAATTTTTTTAATGTTTGTTTGTCGGTATAAATGTCAACAATATGTTAAGTAATAAAGGTGTTGAAATATAAACTTAATGAAAATAAAAAATATTGATCAATGCAACGATTGCTGACAATAGGCTTATCAAAAGGTTAAATGAAATATCAATTGAATGTCAAGCACAATATGAGAGGATATTTACAATAGCTAATAAAAAGTGATATATTTTGATAAACACTATTTTTCTCTAGTCAATGATTAAAAATATCTTTTTGAAAAACTTATCTTACTTTATTGTAGCGAACCAGTAATCTATTCAGTGAATTCAAAATTTTGGAAATCATAAAAAATTGAAATAAACTATAAATAATTTTATCATTGTACTGATTTTCCTCGAATTTTATTCTATTGTTTTAGGTTTCGCTTGATATCTGTGTTACTTTAGTAGATAATAATATTGCATAAAACTTATTTTATATTTTAGCCTTAACTAACTAAAACAAATAATTGAAATCAATAAGAATTGAATTATTGCAATAATCTTCTGTATAAGTAGACATAAACTAAATTTAATATTATTTAATTTCTTTAATATTGCACACAAACTAGAATAAAAATCAACAAGACATAAAATATATACTTTGTTTGATTCATATTAAATTGAAAATATTATGCTAGAAAAATTAAAAGTTGCTAAAAATGTTAATAGATGCAAGTTATTAATTTAGGATAATTTATGCTAAATTATAAAAAAATTTATCAAAATCTTTGTAAACGATTTTTTATATTAACACCAATTAATGTCCTTCATTATAGCAAAAGTCTTTGTGCAAAATAGTAGTTATATTATATTTTATATTAGTTCTAATTAGAGCTGGGGGCAGATACAAAAAGCTAAGATCCGCACCCATGCGCCAAAAACTACACTTAATGTCATCCACCCTGCACTGTAGTAAACCGTGAAAAAAATTAAACGTGAAAAAAATTAAATTTAAACACTTGGATATACCTGTGATTGTCTGAACCTAAATGTTATCTGACCGTGAGTCTACAAAGGCCAGTTCACAGAAATGGCAATGTTAGCATAGATTTTAACCTGATTATATATTAGCAATCAAAATTGAATATTATTTCGCTTTATTATAATAAAATTACACAATAGAGACAGACAATAAAAATAAATTACTAAAAACAAATGAAAATTCCGACTTTTCAAAAGTGAACTAAAAATATAAATTATTTTTCATTATTTAATATTACAACTATTTTATAAATGTTTAAAATGTGTTTGCCTTCAAAAGATTAGATTTTATAATAAATTGATTTCCACAATTAAAATATGAGAAATTGATTAGAAAAAGGTTATTAACATCACAGCATTATATTTTCAAAATAAATGTTAACATTCACATGGTGTCAGTTGGTTCTGCAATTCTTCGTTTGCTCGCATATAAAGAGTTATTAAAACTCGTTTCCATTGGAACTTTACTCTTATATTTAATAAAAGCAAAAACAGCGCCACCTATAAGAGCACTCACAACCAAAACAACCGAAACTATTATTCCCGCTTTCGCGCCATTCGAGAGACCATTTGCACCCGAAGTGTCAGTGTGTGGCTTTATTTCTAATGATGACGATGATGTTGAGATTGACGATAATGTAGTGGTGTAAAGCTGCGTCGTATCAGTTGAATTAAATACTTTAGGTACTTGACAAATGTAAAAGTAATCCGAAGCATAATAACCGGTGCATTTATTTTTTGAAAATTTAAGGTCAGAAGCTCTAACTGCAACACAGTAATCTACGGTTTGACTATTACTGTTATCATTGATATACCAATTGGTAAAGTCAACAGCACTGCCATCGTCCCAATAATATTCACCTTATATTTGATAAAATCATAAATTGAGCATTTATTTGAATATATATCGATATAAGTAATAAGTCTTAGTTACACTCAGATTTCATTACCTTCTGGTGCCTGAAAAAGTCCAATCCAAGTGTCGTATAGTGAAGAACTGGTTGTCGTATAAACAATTTTATTTTTCATAGCTAACAAATCCGCCATCGAATGAATGGAGGCTAAAGTTCCGTTTCTTTGCTTACAATGGAAACCCGCGGCGTACCACGAATCAAGTCCAAGACTGCCCGCTAAATCCACGCTAAACCAGTAACAATATTTCGAACTTTTACTGACGTCAACCCAATTTTGTAGCGGATCTAATGAGTTACTTTGCGGACATTTTCCTCCCATATCATTAACTTCAGCTGCCTTTTCATTTGTCTTTTTGCAAATAAATTTTCTATATTGATTCGGATCATCAGTTTTCCACCAACCATTTATTTGATAAACACTAATTTGGGATGACTGCGCTCTTTGCATCGGTTCATCGATTTCCCAAAAAGTACTATCGACAGACCAACCGTCAATCCATTCAAAAGATCGTGGTTTATTTAAACCATTGAAACCACCATTATTGGTCTCTTTAGAATAGAGTCCTATCCAGTATGTATTATTTGGTGTATATTGTGATGAATAATACATCAGAAAAGAGTACTCAAATCTGGTTACGATTGACGCGAGATGCGATCCATTCATTTTTTGACACTCATTTTCAGCATTTTTCCATTGACTGTTAGTGTTGCTTATGTAATAGCAAGCGTTTCTATATTGAACAAAATTCGCTGATAAGCTTGGAAATAATGTACAATTGTTATATGGATTCGGCGGTGGAGTTGTAATCGATGGATCTGGAAATAAGTTATTAAAATACGTCTATTAGTGTTTTTGCTTTCAGATAATATGTACAAACTCTTTTAATGACATGAAAATAGAACAAGAACAATAACTCATTTTTGTGCACATTTAGAACATTTATTTTAGTTTTAAAACCATAATTTGTAGATCCTAAATTTCTTTATAAGTATAAGAAATTGGTGAAATTCTGTATTATTAAAACCTAGAAAACATACATACAACAGGCGGACAGATGCAAATCCAAATTCTTGCTTTCCATATAAAAACGTAGCTAAAATTATGCCGAAATTCGCCTCACTGATTCAATAAGGGATAATTTTTAGCAATTATGAAAATTTACTAGTTTTTGAGGCAATACATATACCGAATATTTAATGTATATAAATTTCGACTCCCAATTAATCGCATTTGTGTTAACAATTAGAGTATTCACATTTTTATTTACCTTTTGGTTTTTCGCAAATTGATGGACGCTTCTCATCGCATTTTGTTTGATTCCATTTACCAGTTTGTGAATCAGGAGTCAATAATGTGGTACAATCAAGGTTATAATACGAAGAGTAACTGCTTATTTTTCCCCAGTTAATGTAACTGACATTACTTTGGTCAGCCCAGGACCATCTATAATGATTTAAGTTTTGAATTATTAAATAAACTTTAGCTTATAAGTTAGGCTTTTTTACGCATTTGCATATCATGAATGTTTTGGCTTTCTTATGATAGGAATAGTATATAGAAAAAAATAGTTTTGCCTAAAATAAAGCAAGTAATAACATTTTGCCTGCGAGCTTATACAAGTTTATCAATAGAGGTAAAGTAACGTTATAGATGAAAAAAAGCGCTCCTTAGCACTTTTGGAAAGACCCGTGCTAATTAAAAGTAGGTTCAGGTTCTGTCAAGTTAGATTCAGGCTCGAGTATATAAGGTTTTGGATGCTTAAAATGAAAATTTTTAAAAAAGGTTTAGCATTAGCTATATTCAAAACAATTTTTCCATGAGCTGAAACACACAAAACTTTAAAATAAGTCACGGGACCGGGTTCAAGTTCCAGCCCAGAATTAGTCAGCGTGCTTAAAAAACTTAAGGCTTATGGTTTGTGACCGGGTTTCGATCCGGATTTTCATTTTTATCTTAAAGGACACAGAACTGTTCATCTATAAATTAAAGAAAGACTTCAAAATAAATATACACTAATGAAGCTAAACGATTAAGCATTTAAACAATTGGATATAACTAGAAATTTTCAGAGAGGTCTCATATATTTTTTGGGTGGAAGATATTTTAGAAATTCAATGCCAAAAATTGTAAATTTCAAACTTTTTTAATAAAAATGTGAAAAGTTATAAAAGAAGACATATGCCAAAAATTAATTTAAATTGAAGACATGACTCCAAAAGTAAACTAAATTTATAGTTATATATTGGAGGTAATTGTGAGAGTGTTTTCATTTCCAATATTTAAATATAATAGTAATATAATACCCTGAGCTATACTTTACTAAAGCATTTATGTAAAAATTTTATACTATATAAAATTGAACTATACAAAACATTGAACTACTGTAACAGTAGTCCAATGTTCAAACAATTGAATGGTTAATACATATTTACATAAAACATAGAAAATTTTGTACTTTAATGCAAACCTTTATAATTCAAATCTATATATAAAATTCCTCCCATTCGTAATTATTTTAACGTTTAATGTTAGATATGTCATGTGTTTAAATATACTGTAGATAACATTGTTAGTAAAACGTATAACAAAAATGTTTACCTGTCACTTTTATCACGCGCTAATCCAATATATGGCGACGATATATCACCAATCAGTGACGTCACGAAATTATTCTCTTTTGCCGAATTGATTGATATTAAATCGCCTTTCATTTGACGACAACGTGTTTGTGAACTGGTGTATGATAACGAAGTATTTAAAATTTTTATGCATTTTTTGTTATCGTATTGAATCCAATCTGTTAAGCAAAAACAATAATAAATATTTAACTTGGTTATTCATTTTAGTTTTCGCTTTTTAATCAAATATTTAAACTGATTGATTTACTCTGAACCAATCAAAATAATGAAACATTTTAAATGTTTTAACATATTAAATTATCTTATATATTAAAATCGGTGCATATAGAACATACAATTTGGGCTCATTCCTCCCTACGCGACTGTATCGCTAATTCTTTAGAACATTTGTATACTAAAAATTGCATACGCGACTGCGTTATGCGTGTTAATGTGAATTACGCAATGCAATGCTTTCTCAATTGCATTGCTGCGGAATAGGGAGGAATGAGCCCAAATTGTATGATATAGAACCACAAATATTAAACTATGATATATAAATTAATTATTTAAAATAACCTGATTCGCAGTTTCCCGCAGGCATAGGAGTTGTAGGTGGTGTTGGTTTCAATCCATCAGTGCTTTGGCAGATAAACGCGTGCTGACCGTTACAATTATCATAATACCAATAGCCATAACTAATATAATCTTTCAATGTATAATTGTAAGTATGAAGCAAAGAATAGTAAACGCATCTTCCTTGCGTGTAATACGTCGATGGCTCCATAAGGGGTATACCCTCGGGTGGATTGACTGGAAAGTGGGAGTATTCATACTCTGACCCGTCCGACCATTTGTATATACCTCTCTCTTCTAATGCGTTTAAGCCAACCCAAAACTTTGTGGCATAACTATGATAATAACTAAAAAAAGCGGTGCTTATATTGGGTAACAATTGGTTATTTGTTTGGTCATGTATTGATGCCAATTCTCCACCCATTCGATGACACTCATCATTAGCATCGTGCCATGTAAACGTGTTGTCGTAGCTGGTAACGTAATAACAGGTAATATTATCGGGCGTAAACCAATTCTTATAGCCATCGGTGCAGTTTTTAAATGCTAAAATTGAAATTTTAAACATTTATTATTTAAAAACATATTAGACGGTTAAGTTGTGATTTACAGTATTTCGGTGTTGTCTGGCCGTCGATTTCGTAAAATACTATACTTAGTAAAAACAATATGAAGTACATGATTGACATTTGTTTATTTGCCATGATATTCAAATATAATTTGAGTTAATTCATGAATAAAATTTTCGAAAAATTAGTTTTGTATTTATACCATAATGAGTTTGAGTATTTTTATTTTAGCCAATAAAAAGTATTAGCTAACAAAATCATCGTGTGATTATAATCACATGCCGATTTTTATCTCTTTTATATATAATATTTTTATAATTGAAAACGATTGCGAGCTCAATATGCAATCATTGCAGTAATTAATGCTCATATTAATTTAAAAATTGTTAGAATTCATCTTAATAGAGTTTAATAAATATTTGATTATGTTTTGTAATTAAATTCATTAATTTAATAATAAAGATCTTTTATTTTGATTAAATGAGCGATAAACATGTATTTTTAAATCTTAAAAGCCTTTTATGAAATGTGGATAGAATAAGGAAAAGAATTATTTTTAAAAGTTTATCCGTCAAAACCACAATTAATTCAACGGTTTATTATTAACTACATAGTAGACTATGAAACGGGCCCCCGATTTGTCGGGCCCCGACGTTTTCCGTCGGGCTTTGTCGGGCTTGGGAATCATTTAAAAAACTGTATCGGGCCTGGTTTTTGCACGAAAAAATAAAAACCCTAAAATTTTAAAGCAAGCATTATTAAAATATACAAAAATGTTAAAAAATTATAAAATATCACTAAAGTTAATCATTCTTTACAAATAAGCAAAAATGAAATATAATTATAACCAACAAAGATGCATAAAAATTTAAGTCAGAATTTGATTTGCTGATTAAATTTTTTTAGTAAATGGCCGGGTCGGGCTTTGAATAATTAAATTTATCGAACTTTTGCCGGGCTCAAGTCTGTGGGGCTTGGATTGGGCCAGGGCTTTAAAATTTTCACAATTTCATAGTCAACTACAGTTTTTTATGTCTTTTACAAATTAGACATTTAAGTTAATGTTTTCGGAACATAAAAATGTCATCACTTTGTTTTGGTGCAAACATTGTCATTGATAAAAATACAAATAAAAAATAATAATCACTGCTACATTAATCATTGCATAGATTGCACACAATGGGTTTATCAATCAGTTATTATTGAACTTGAAGCACATAATGAAAGAATATGTATAAATAGCTAATAAAACGTTATTATAACTGATAAGCTCTCATTGGGTCGAAAGAGTAAATATTTTTATACCGGAAAACATACAATCTTATATGTAGTTATCTTAATGTCAGATTTGATTGCTAAAAGAATGTAAAAAAGCCAAAATAAAGCGTTATTTATATTCGTAATCCGAACGTTTATTTGCATTGTTTGAAGCACACATATGAGCTCGACGAGAAGCAAATGCACCATTAAAACTACCTGTTGAGTTACTCAAAAGCTTCACAATCGTATTAAAAATTGACTAGAGCTCTTGTACATTTTGAAGCATTATATGTGTGTAACTTTATATGATAAATTTATGGCACACTATATATTGAACAATTACTGATAATTCAGTACATACATATCAGTACAATATGGTAGAAACATAGATTAATTGTTGAAAATTATATGAAAATAAATTAAACTTTTAACTTTATTTATAATAGTGGAATGTTTTCGATTTATGATCAATGTTGTTATTTTATTGAGTTTGCAAAATTATTTATAAGAAGAAAAAATCGTCCAAAAATTATAACCATCTGTTGAAACAAAATAATTATAACTTTTTGAATATAATTTATATTTGTACCGTTCTGATCAAAACTTATTCAAACGTCGAAAAGCAAACAACATATATTGGATTATTGTGCTACATTATCCCTGAAGTATTGTTGGCGTGGCTTTTAATAAAATTGTGAAACTTTTATGGAACTAAATTTTTAAATCCTACCTATTGTTGTTACCTATTCGATTAAACCCAGTTGTACTTTGTATTATAAGATGATTTTACACAATTTTCCAAACACGATAACTTAGATAAAAATTAATTAAAATTTATTTTTGTTTAGTCATGAACAAAAAAGAATTAATGGGCCCTTTTCGTTTCTCTTCCCCATATTAAAAGAATTGAGGCATGGCACCACGTCCCTGTCCTGGGTAAGAAAAATTGAAATTTTAAATTTTTATTTTACCTAGCTGATGTAACTTTATTCAACGGGCTTAAAAATAGTATGTTACAAGTAAAACGAGCTTACAGTACGGCCAGGCTAATGCAGTGCATATACTAAACTTAAAAAAGGTTATACTCTGTTGGATATAGCTTTGCATAAGTTACGGTTAAAATCTTAAAATTAATCCTATAGGTTTATGTTTTGATCACAACGGTATTTAGTTTAAATTATACTTTAAATGAAATAATAGGTGTTATAACGAATTGATTTCCACACGAAAATCCAATCAATTTTCGGCAATCGCTAACTCGTTCTATTGCCGTTAATAACTAAATTGTTTAAGAAATTATTTATTATTATTTAATTAACTTTAAGTTTTCATTACAATCATGAAAATTTAACCTTAATTTTTTGAACAATACGTAAATATTTAGTTTCTTTAATATATATTTTATACAATAACTTG
>JAQIXJ010003960.1:0-11653 GCA_034700185.1 Phthiracarus laevigatus | reverse complement strand
TATTTTGAAAAATTCAAAACGATGTACAGCCTTTATTTTTCATCCGATTTCTATGGAACTTTTTTTATTTTGTTAATCTCATCAATCCGAAGTAAATAAAAGTTAAAAATTCAAAAAATATACAGTGGTTCTCAAAATAATTTTCAAGGGTTCAATTTTTAAATAAATCGAAGAACTAGCTCAAACAACTTCAAACTTTCAAATTACCTCAATTATATAGGTTTTTAAAAATATTCAAAATTTTAGAGTCATAAGTGCAGCGGTTCCTGAAATAATAAGGTGTAAACCTGTAATTTTCAAAAATTTAAACCGATATAAGTCGCTAGAAAAAAATCGCACGATTATGATATTTCATATGCATATTTATGATAATTGTACGTACTTAAAATACTATTCAAAGTTTTTTCAAGTATAGTATCTCCTCATAAATCTTAAAAAAATTAAAAAATAAATTTAATTTATTATTAATTCAGCCAGTCATAAAAAATTTTTTTTTATTATATTATATCGTTTTCAATATTGTACATGATGTATAAACACATGCAATAAATTTTTCTAAGTTTCCACTGATTTTTAAAAAAATATATAAAATGCTTAATTTTCATTTCTAAATTTTAATAGCGAATAACTCACGCCCAAATTTTTTAAAAATTTTTTTGATTAATAATATGTTGTTAGGCATACATTAAAAGCTTATATTCCGAGTTTCATTATTCCGCAGTTAGCTGTTATTGAGATAGTATTTTTAGGTGTTATACACGCCCCCTATATCTTTTGCATGCTTAAAACACATACATATTAACTCTATGAATATATGGCAAGAGTCTATTGACGAATTTTACATATTTTCGCTTAAAATCCTTTAATTTTAATTTTTTATCTATTTTTTGTAGATTTTAATTATATTTGAAAGTAATTTTTGTATTTATGGTACTGAGGATGTACGTTATATTTGAATATGTGTGTTTCTATTTTATAAAGCAGCCGTTTAATTAATTATTTGCAAAAAATTCAAAGTAAAAAGGGAAAAACCATTTTATTTAAATCAAATTAATATCATTTAAGGTACAATTCATTGAAATGTATAATAATTATGGCTATGTTTAGCTTGTAGTTCGTCTAATTGTCGCCGAAGTCGATTAACTTCTTCAGCCACAGGATCGTATTCCTCGGTATTGTTGGAATAAGAATGCGAAGTGCGAGGGAGCTTATGGGTAGATGCTTGAACAAAGCTATTGTCACGATTGTTATTTCTTTGCGATGGGTTGTGAGAGTGTGAATATTCTTCATGATCATCCCTATTCCCAAAGCCAGTCCACGACATGTTTGGACGCTTAACACCTCTAGGATCAGGTACAGTTGAAACGGTACTCAAAGGGATGAGTGGAATAGTGGACGTAGTGGTGTATGTGGTATAAGTTGGAGTGGTAGTGGTATCAGTTGAAGTTGTAATTGTTGTGGTTATGTTTGAGGTTTTTTTCTTAGCTGAGTTTGTTAAAATTGGCATCGATAAAACTTTAGATGTAGGCGTGCTTTCATCTTCACTTTCAGAATTTTCTGGTAAACCCAGATCGCGAAATGTTATTGGACCTCTTGAAGTGTTTACGAACGTGGCAGAAGCATTAGTGGTAATTCCAGTAGTTCCAGTACGAGCTCGAGTTGAGTTCGGAGTTCCAAAGGTATTGGCAGAACCAGTAGTATTAGAAATTGTTGGTGTGCTAATAGTAACAGTGGAAGTGGTGGTCGTAATATTTTGATTTGGTCGCGGTCTCGTTGTTGCTTCCACTGGAGGTGTTCGAACAGGTGCCTGAGCACCTGACCGTACCGGATCCGCATCCTTCGCCTCCTTTCCGATGCGTCGATATTTTTTACTGGCATCAGACTGCCAGTAAAAAGCATTTGCGGCCTAATTTCGAAAAAAATTATTAATAATATTCTTTAAATTAAATTCCAAAAGGTATACCCTTTTGAAGCCAAAATCGCCATCAAGAATTTTTTTGACGTTATCCAGTTGTTGTGCGAGCTCTTTTTTATAAAAGTAGAGCTCACCAATGACGTATGATTTAGATTGGTTGCGAAGATGGACCGCAATATAATCTTCGACTGACTGGGGAAGTTCGTTAACCATTTTCAAGTGTATTCCAATAAGATAGAGTCCGTATGATTTCCATATAATCACTAGGGCTATATTTATAGTAAATTTCTAGAAATGGGAGTACGGCTTTAACCAATACATTTGTGCTGGTAACGTGATTTTCGAAAATATTTTCTCACGAGAAAATAATTTATTTGACAGGTTTCGGTCTAAGATTTAAATTTTCTAAAAGCTTTTTGACATATATGTCAAAATGATGTATAATGATAAATTTAAAAATGTTATTTTCGTATTTTAACAGAATAGAGCAAAGTAAGACCAAAATATTCTAACATCCGCTTTCCCACGTTTAATGCATGCAAAAATCTGTTTTATGCTTTATTCTTTAGCTTTTTGCCTGCGTTTTGAGTTTTAAATCTTTGAAATTCTATAGCTCGAAATGTCAGTTTAAATTATTGCAAATGATTTAAGCTTTCGATATATTGTGCACAGTAATCTATTTTACTGTCAAATGTGTCAAAGTATGCAAAAGTTCTGTATTTTTATTTTATTTAAATTATTTTTCCCATATATATCAAAATTGAAAGCTGCAGTAAAAGCTTTAAGCTTTACGCAGCAGACAGTTACACATAATACCGTCTGCACTACATTTTACTATAGCGTAGTGCAGACAGTCATTGATTGCTGTCTTAAGGTCAACGCACTATGCGACGCGAAGTAATGCACGTGAGAACGTGCATTACCATCACATAATAGTATTCACTTCTTTAGCTTTAGTGCATATTGTATTTTAGTGCATTAGTGTATTTTGTATAGCTTTAGTGCATATAACGGTGTTTCGTTTAAATTGTAATCTTCTTCAACTTTATGTTGCGACCCATATATAAAGCTTATTTCAAAAAAGCCTGCGACCCAAAATTTTATTTCTACGGCCCTATTTAGGGTCGCGACCCATAGTTTGAAAACCTCTGCCTTAGTTGACGCGCTCACATATATATAGCCCAAGCAAATGTAATAAGCGTTTTTGATATAATTTGGGAACAATACATACGGTGATGGAAAATGAGCCTAAGAATAAAAATAAAAATAATTACTCTAAAAAAATGTGAGTAAAACGTTTAGAAAAAGAAATTCAAATGATTTTGAAAGGATAAACAGAATACATGGTATCAAACGATGCAACGCATAGAATAAATTCTGTGATTCAATGCTATAAAAGCCTATTGAATATATGGTGGATTCACGGAATCAAAATGAAATGAATTTATTAGACTAGTTTACCATGTTTTTAATTAATCATCATTAAGACTATATATCAATACTACTATAGAAGCGGATTTTTGCCGCCAAATCAGCGCAACGCTTTCATAACATTTGTTACAACCGGAGTTGTTTTAGTTTTGTGTTTCATTATTATTTACTGCACGTACGGTGAGGCTGTTCGCACGTCTTCAATAATTGTGGTCGTGTACGAAATATTTCTGCCAAAGAGGATATCCTTAGTACGCTTAACAATGATTTTATTTCAGATATTTATTTGGGACTAACTAACCCATTCTTGCCATATATATTTATTTAAATATTTTTACTGGGAGAGGATATAACCCAAACGCACTGGGATGGGTCATGGCCTCCCCCTACTATTGCTTCGCTGTTGCATGCAGTAATGCTTATAGCATAATGGACATTAACAATCACTGATAATGTCTTATTAAACAATTTTAACTAATATATTATTGTACTTAAAAACAAACATGAGTGAAAGTGATAACGATAAACTTTCTTGTTTTGATTTATTATTTTTTGGTTTTTTCTTGTTACTATCCTTTTTCTTACCTTTGCTAATAACTCATTTACTTTTCGCCATACTTGGATGGCAAACCATGGCACTGCTTTTTTGCCTTGGAATTATTATAGGGTGTTGGGTTAAAATAAAAGAACATGTGCCTAAAAATAGAACTCGTTTGGCAAATAATAACAGTAAGTTTTTATTTAGAATTATTTAACTATTAAACGAAATGTTATGGATTTGATTTTTATCATTAACCACCTCAGACATGAACAGCTGCAATATATAGCATTATTCAATACGTTCAACTAATCGATAATTCTTTCATAGAGTATGACTTAAATACTGAATAGTGAATCAAACTAACTTTTGTAATTTTGAATGAAAAATACTGTAACAGTTTTTTGCAAATTTTGCAACAAACAAATAATTTAAAAAATTATTATATTATATTTCAGGTGAAATTAATAATTGAATCAATAAACTAATTCAAAAGCATATAAAAATCTGTTCATTTTGTGGATAATCTTTACAAAAAATAACTTATTTGATTTTTTGATTTTAGTTCAGCTTATTAGCGGTATGTTTCTATTATTTAGAACATTTTCATAATTATCTGAAATTTTAATGATTTTTATTTTTTCAAACATTTAATGGTATAGAGTTGTTGTTTTTAGTGTTCTGTAAAACGTTTATCTAATCAATAATTCTTTCAGAGAGTTTGATTTAAATATGAACACAATATTTGACGTATACCTCGATATACACAATAAATAATGTTTTTAATGTTTAGATCATTGGAGCTTTCAAACTGCCGAAAACTCTGGGAATAATAATATATTAACGCATAGTCATAACAGCAGCTCATATAATACTAATTGTGATGTATCAACAATTATAGACACAAATCAACATTTAGATTCTATTTATCGCAATGAAAATCAATATATAAATACATATCCGCAATATGTAAATTTAGATGTTGTCGATATCGATAAAAATGAAACTATAGCTCATTCATCACAATTGGGACAAATTGAAAATGAACAACAAAAAAGAAATCGTGAATTAAGTGCATTACCGAGCTATGAAGAAGTCACGAATGACAACGAACTTCCAGATTATGATAAAGCTATTCAATTATTGTTTAGCTATAATTAATATAACTTATTTTTAGATAACTTTGTAAAAGTAAGCTCTTGGATTTGGGATGTCCGTGTGTGACTTTTTTAGCTATGAAAATTCAGGCAAAAGTGAATAAAATTGGCTTTAATAGAGGAAATATTTTTCGAAAATTGACTATAAAAGGGTAAATTTGTCAAAAATGACACAAAATCGGATTACAAATTTTTAAAATCGTGTCAAATATGAGTAACGTTTGGTGTTACATGTCTTACTAATTAAAACACGTTATGACATGAGCCTAATTGTGTTATATAAGAACCGTTTTAATGTTCAATCGTTGACAATTAAACTAAAAATAAATAAATATATCCTAAAGAAATGTTTTAAAGTACAAAAAATTTTTTAGCGAAACAATAATAATTAAAAATTTTGTTTGTTTAAATTAAAATTAAAAAATGTTAGTTAACAATGTAATAAGTGTTTTGGCGTAAAGGGAATGCAGTTATTGTTAATTTACTTAACTAATACACATATCTATTCATTTAAAAAATATTCAATCAAAGTGAGCGCATTACTAATGTTCATTCTAGTATTTTCATTAATTTAATATTTTTTTAAAAATTATAAATGTTCTCAAACTCAGGTAAAACTGCATAATAAAATTTTCTTCTTTGTCCATTAATTTATCGGTTTAGAAATTGAGTAACAAACATTCTTTTTGTAATATTGATACTTTGTTTATCCTAAATCGCTAAATGAAATCGTTATATTTAATTTAAAAATTATTAATAATTGAAAAAATAAATCTTATAATTTTCATAATTTCAATAATAACTAAAAGTTTAATATTAGAAATTAATTTTTCAAAAGACCCAAAATAAAAATAGCTTCAGTTGTAATCAATCATTCGAAGCATATAATTGAATAAAATAATAAGATTATCTAAAATTTGATTCAATGATATTTTATTTTAATTATAAATGCTATATTATATGATTTATATAATATAGTTACCTAAGATCTTATTCTGGACTCAGTTAATAAAAATAATAATCATAATAAATGAGCGTAAAAACTTCAATTAATTTCAAAGGTAAAACTAATAGTAACAAATTAATTATAAAATGGATTTTGGAGTTTTCGTATTGGTATGCGTTTATTAAATGTTCATTAATTGGGATTAAAAGTAAACACAGGATTTTACAATTTTCTACTGATTTATCGCTATTATTTGAACAATTTGGCACATTATCTTAATTCCTTTCTAACTTTAGTAACATTGATTGGTTCATTGTATATACTTTTCGACCATAAAATATTTGCCAATGACTTGAACTTTTATGAACTAATGCATCAAATTAAATATAATAATGCAAAGTTAATATTAAGCCGAAAGTATTTGAGAAAACATTAATTAAAAAGTATTATCGTTGCGAGTATTGTCAAATTAATTTATTGTTCGTATATCTCGTCACTTGTTATTCTAATGTTTTCAAACTGTATTGTTTCGCTACAGTATTCTTTTCGAATAGTTATTTGGTTATTATTAAACTGATTTCATTTATCACAGATTCTATTATATTTAATTACTTAATTCGTTCACTTCTATGTGGTGACTTTATTGCATTGATTTCAGTTATTTACATAATATATAATTTTTAGCGATTAATAGATAATTTGAAAAAAATCCTGAATGGATATTATTAAGTAATAACTTCTTGTATAAGCTGATAGAGACTCCATTTAAGCGCAAATCTAGATTTGAAGGTAATTTTGCTTTTAGCAACTCTTTAAGAGATGTCATTTTATGAATCCGAGTAAACTTTAGAGAATTTAATGTTGGCTTCAGCGCTTAACGCCAAAAAGATTTATGGATAGACACGCGACAAGAATTCCTTCACCAATATTCCAAAACATCTGACACATTACCTAATAATAGTAAAAACAATAATAATCATAATTTATTGTGTCGATTATTTTTTAATTTTAGACAAATTAATAATTAACACAATAAATTAATTAATAAAGCAAAACTAATTCCTCGCCTTATAACCTCACGGGCTAATAAGATGGCGATGACAGAGACTAAGGGGAATATTGCACTCAACTGTGGTTTAATTTCAGATATTTGTTTGGGAATAACTTAACCATTCCTGCTCCAGCTATATATATTTATTTATATATTATTCCTGCCTGAGGACATTACCAATTCGCGCTCGAATGGGTGATGTTCTCTCCCTACTACTGCAGAGTTAGTCGCATGCTGTACAGGAGTTATTTGTTAGTTGTATACAGAACAAGGCTAATTGGGTATAAGATTATATCAAAAATTCCTTTAATTTTATGATTTTTTAATTCGTACACAATGAATTAGTACAATAGCAAAACAAGTTTTGAACTACGATTACTAACTAAGAATACCCAATAACACGTGACACTTAACGTCACTTTCTGTATACAACTAACAAATAACTCCTGTTTAGTGCTTTTAGCATAATGAATAATAAAGTAGGATTAAGCAATTTTACCTAATATATTATTGTACGTAAAAAACCTACATGAATGAAAGTAATAACTGTGATTGGGTTAAAGTTAATCCAATAATTAAATGCTTTTGCAGAATTACATTCTTGTTTCTATTCGTGCTAATATGGTATGCACTTATAACCATATATGGAATGTTATTTATGCCACTGCTTCTATGCGTTACAGTTTTTAGAACGAGTTGTTTAATAAATTATACGAACTTTTAAGGATTTTGATTTTGTTAACATTAACCATTAAGACATGAACAGCTGTAATATGTATAGCATTACGCAATACGTTTAACTAATCAATAATTCTTTCATAGAGTATGACTTAAATATGAACACAATATTTTCGATATACACAATAAATAATGTTATTTTTAATGTTTAGATAATTTGCACAATCATTTTTTAGAACACTTTGGCAATAATTATATATTAACTCAAAGTAATAACAGCAGCTCATATATTACTAATACAGAAGTATCAACAATTATAGATACGACTCAACATTTAGATTCTATTTATTACAATGAAAATCTATATATAAATGAAATAGTTTTAAATACTGATGTAAACTTAGATGTTGTCGATATCAATGAATATGAAGATATTGCTCATTCATCATAACCGGAACAAAATGTAATTAAACAACAAAGAATAAATAGTGAATTATGTGCATTACCGAGCTATGAAGAGGTCACGAATGACAACGAACTTCAAGATCATGATAAAGCTGTTCAATTAACATAATAAATATCATAATCACAAAAGTTATTACATTTTTTATATTTAGACAGTTTAACACAACTTCTATTCAATAGTGAAGTTTAATGACTATTTCTTAATTAAGAAGACTAGTATTTAAATATGTTCTATAGGTCGGAATAGAAGAACAATTGTTGTAAATCGCTTTTCCAATTTAGGATATTTTTTTGTTACCAAGAATACATATGTTATTTGATTTAATTAATTGCTTTCAAACTGGTACAAAAATTAATATGTTAAAGGTTATTGAATTGCTTTTGATTTGGATTATTTGGAAAACATTCTTTGTAAATTTAATTTTGTCTCTCTAACAAATAAAAATTCAATAATATCAGTAAAAATGTAAATGATATTTGGTCGTTAAACTTTTTTTGGTGAACGTTATATAAAACTTGTTTGTACCACATCTGTATTTGTGAATCTTTTAAAATGGTATTGTATCCAAAAATAATTTCAAAATAGTTGTCAATCTTCCAATAAGTTTCAATTACCTTATTTTTTTTGTTTCTATCAGTTAAATAAGTTGCATCATAACGAATTTTAGATGAAGTGTAATATGCATTGTTATTCTAAAAGTAGATAAAAGGAGTTTGTATTTCACTATATAACATATATGATCTTTTTAAAGTATGATAGTTTTCTAACAAAACTTTTAAATCCTTCTCGGAAAATTGACATAAATTATTAAACTTTCGTTAAATATTTCTTCGTTTATTATAGTCTTGTCTAAAAAATCTTTCGTTTAACACGATTTCGTGATCATTTTCTTTTACTAATAAAAAGGAAGTTAACTCAGTAACATTACAAACATTAGGTATGCTTATATAAAATAACGCAACTTCCATTTTATGATTTAATTCAATATGTTTATCAAACTGATTGATAAAATTAGACTGTATTTTCTTGATGAATTTCTTTAGTCAGGTATAATAAGTTTACAAAGAAAGTATTATTATAAAAATCATTAATTTTAGATTATAATTAGTTTATAAGTAACAAATAGTAGTTTTAATGTGTTCAAGGGGACTAAACAATCGAACTAATCTAGTATTTCCATTATCAAAGTTTATATAATTAATGTAATCAATTTTTATAATAACAGTTATAGAATCAAATTTAGGTTTGTTTACTGAAACAAAAAGAACTGGTTTGAATAAAATTGTTTTATGGCTGGCAAACCCTGATTTATCAATTTATCTGTTTGTTTTTTATTTCAGTTAAAAAAATTTCTGCTGCATCAAACCCTCTATAAACGTTTGGATAAATAAATTTCTTATCAGTTAACAATTATGATGCAATAACCACACGGTTCATGTTTTTGATATATAAATGTTTTATTTGTGATGGTTTTATTAACTTTGACAAAAATTGTTTCGAAATCAGTGAGTGTTAATGATATAATGATTCATTCTAAGTTTAACTGTCGACGAGGTAACTTCAAAATTGTGTTATAGTTACAATTATGAGCATGTCATAACGTGTTTAAGTATAATTAGTAAGACGTGTGAAACCAAAATTCACACACATTTGCCCATATATATACCATTTTTGAACCGATAATTTGTTAGATTTGAACAAAGTAGACCCATTTTTAGTAAGTTTTAAACCAATTTAAGCCCTGTTTTGCTCCTATTTAAGCTAATTATGCCCCATTTTTAGCCATTTTTTACCTAATTTAAGCCATGTTTTGCAACTATTTAAGCTAATTTTGACACATTTTGATTCTGTTTTGACGCTGTTTTTATCTAATTTTGTCCATTTTTGACTGAGTTTGTTATCTAAAAAAAGTCTACAGACAGAGTAACAGATTCACAGACAGAAATTCCAAATCCAATAGTTGACTTAAACAAAGTTAGCTAAAAACCTTCAATTGTAATCAAACTCTCGAAGCATACATTTGAATATAAATATAATCTCAAATTTAATTCAATGATATTTGATTCTCTAAAATGAATTGTTTCAGAAAGTTGTTAATTCATTAATTGTAAACAGTTTATACTCAGTATTTATTAATATAAGTATTTAATTCGATAGGAATAGTATTATAATCGGATTGAATATAAGTCTTTATTCCAAAACTCCTGGAAAGCATCAATTTGATTAACTCCGTGAGTTTCTGCGACAGCATAATTCATTATTTTATAATCAATTTCATAAGTTATGGAGTTGTTTAAACAGATAAATCTTCAAAATAAGAAAATCTCATTATAGTAATTATAATCTAATTCATATGTTTTCAAACAATGTCTCGCGACCCAAAACAGGGCTCTTGAATTAAAAACTTGTGTCGCAGTTTTTTTTGAAATTAACATTATTTATGGCTCGCGACATAAAGTTGACAATTCTATTTTGGCATATCATCTAAACGAACTTATTTATTTATAATTTTGTTGTTGATATCAATAAAAATATAGGTAAATCATCACAATTGGAACAAACAGGAATTGAACAACAAATAAGAAATTGTGATTTATAGGCATTTCCAAGCTTTGAAGAGGTCACGTATGACAACAATCTTTCAGATCCTAATGAATCAGTTCAATTAATAATTAGCTATAATTAATTTAAGTTAGTTTTTTCATCAATTTGATATATTTTTCAATTATTAAATGTTCTCTAATTCAGTAAAAATTGCTTAATTAAATTTTCTGCTTTGCCATGCAATTTATCGAATTCACAATTTTGTCGCAAATTTGCTTTTAACAGTAATGATAAGTTATTTTTATATCATAAAACTCTATATTTTATATAACAAGTTTAAATTTATCGTAATTAAAAATAGTAAATCTTGTTATTCATAATTTCATTACTACAAGTATATTATCAGAATTTAGTAATTTAAGAACCCAAACATAAAAGAAATTACATCACAAGTATATCATATTAAAGAAATAATTGCCTGTGAAATTACAAATAAGGGCTCCAATATTAATTCAGGTTCAATGCTAAGGTTTTTTACTCCCTGTTCATACTCATAGCAGTTTCCTGTCATAATTCCTGGAACCCGATGCCTATCATCACTACTTTAACATTAAATTTATTTTTATCGATTATTACATCATATTTTAGCCGATCTTAAAATGTTATACAAAAAAATATTATTCAATCCGATTAAAAAACTATTTTTATATAAACAAAAAAATGTTTAATTAAATATTTTTGTTTTAAACTGATTAATGTAATTATTAATTTTTATTTAAAATTTTAAAATAAACCTGATTAAAGTTTACAATTGCTTGAAAAATATGAAACTACAAATTTGTACCAATAGTTTTTTTATCCGATAACACTGAACGAATTTTAAAAAAGTAATAAAATTTATACATAAATAATTTATCTTAATAAAGC
>JAQIXJ010003959.1:0-11655 GCA_034700185.1 Phthiracarus laevigatus | reverse complement strand
TGTCCGTTTGCGTTTTCGCTATTTTTGGACCACAATAAATATATATGTTTTGTGCATTCCTTTGGGCCTTTGTAGAGTAATTCTTTTGAAGCTCCATCGACCACAAATATTTGATAGAGATTGGTCCAAGCAGGCTGTATTTTTGAAGCTATGTCATCAATTGTCAATAAATCGTTCATTGATAGATCGAACTCCATTGCCAGTTGACGCGCACCAGTTGTAACTCTCCCATCATAAGATATTTTGTTTGCTTTAAATTTATTCCATTCAGATGTGGACACCATTTCAGGACAGAGATCGACATAAGTCTTGCCCACAAACAAAGCACGTAAACCGCAAGCAACATCAGTATTATCAATTTTAATTATTGATGACTTCTTTTGACTAATGTCTTCGTATGTTTGTGGAATAGTAGTTGTTCTTCCTGCACCTTGAAGTTTTTCTAAGATATAAACACTAACTTTAAGAGTGCCGTCCAAAATAAACTCTCTATTGGATTGGTACACAATAGAGATGCTATTTAGGAAGTTTTCTTTCTTAAAGTCAGACACATTGACTGGTGGCAAATAAATGTTTTTCACAAGTTTGTCATTGTCAAGCGAAACACTGACTTTGGAGTCTGGTTTGACATCTTTTAGAAGGGACAACAGAGCAGCTTCAAAGGCACTATCAATCTCGTCGTTAATAGGCGGGATTTCCTTCATATCCATCAAGTTATGGTTGAAGTTAAAATCTGCTTTTATGATGTGTCGTAAGAATTTTTCACTATAGGTACGTGTAGGCTCATTAAGTAATACAAACGATACAATTGGGACAGTGTCTGAGCGATCGTCAACTTGCTCTATGTTGGAATTGTCCGAAACATTATCTGAATCACTAAGATTAATAGTATTGTCCTCAGCTAACTCGTCATCCATGCGTGGATCTGGTTGTGCTTGGGTTTTAATTATAACAACTTTATTATTTTTTATCAAAAACTATTTTAATTTGTTTATAACTACCTATCACGTCATTAGTATCGACTACAGGCTCCGGAATAGCAACTAACTCTTGTTCAACGACCGGCTGTGGCTCAACTACTATATTTATTTAATATAATAGGTATTTTTAATTAAACTAAAATATAATTACTGAAAATATTAATTACCTGTAGATTTTTCAACGTAGGGAGCGAGTAAAGAATTTTTACTGCGTTTGAATCTTTTCGGTTGCGCAGATGACATGGAATTTGAATCACTTCTTTTGCTGTTGCTTGACATTTTTCACTTACTACACTATTAACCTTTCACTGCACTAAACTTTTCACTGCACTTAACACTATTCACTTACTTCAGACTTAAATAACTTTACACGTTTTCAAACCAACTCTATCTGAGAAGCGGACTTTAAATGCTTTTTCTCGTTAATGCTTTTTCTCACAACTGCTTTGAGTTACTATATAAGGGAGTAAACAGAAAATCTTAAATATCCAATGATAATATAGTGACATATGAGTAATAAACACAATGAGTACGCGGCGCTAAGTCTAAAATTTTAAACCTTCCAAAAAATGGGCGTGACCTTGGGGCGAACGTTCCTAACAATTTTGTGCGCTGATCTTTTTTAGGTCCGCGCAGTTCTGCCCGCTTCGCAAAGAAGGCAAGAGAAGGACCCCATTAATTCCCTCCCCCCCTCCCCCCTCCCCCCCTCCCCTCTCCCTGTGGCATGCATTATATATCATTTGAAATACTTTAACATTAGTGGGTGAGTCATGTGTAACTTACATACTTTGATAATAGGTAAACTTATGAGTTAGACCCTATAATGGTAACGGCAGTGACATGTGTAGCGTACATACTTTAACGTTAGCTATGCCTTAGCATAGCGGGTGAGACATGTGTAGCGAACATACTTTAACATTAGAACCTATAATGGTAGCGTCAGTGTCAGCGGTAGCGCTCATACTTTAACATTAGCTATACTTTAACATTAGCGGGAGTAGGTAGTGTAGCGTACATACTTTAACATTAGATATGTTTTTGCATAACGGGTGAGGCATGTGTAGCGTACATACTTTAACATTAGAGCCTATAAAGGTAGCGGGTGAAGGATGTGTAGTGAGCATACTTTTACATTAGCAATATCTTAACATAGCGTGTGACACTTGTGTAGTGAGCATACTTTATAATTAGCCATGCCTTAGCATAGCGGGTGAGGCATGTGTAGCGTACATACTTTAAAAATTAAAACCTATAATGGTAGAGGCAGTGCCAGTGGTAGTGCTCATACTTTAATACTAGCTATGCCTTAACATAGCGGGTGAGGCATGTGTAGCGTACATACTTTAACATTAGCTATACTTTAACATAGCGGGTGAGTCATGTGTAGTGTTCATACTTTAACATTAACTATGCCTTAGCATTTCGGGTGACGCATGTGTAGTGTGAATACTTTAACATTGAGGCCTATAATGGTAGCGGGCGAGTCGTGTAATGTACATACTTTAACATTAGCTATGCCTTAGCATAGCGGGTGAGGCATGTGTAGCATACATACTTTAACATTAGCTATGCCTTAGCATAGCGGGTGAGGCATGGGTAGCGTACATACTTTAACATTAGCTATACTTTAACATAGCGGGTGAAGCATGTGTAGTGTGAATACTTTAACATTAGAGCCTATAATGGGAGCGGGTGAGGCATGTGTAGCGTACATACTTTAACATTAGCAATGCCTTAGCATAGTGGGTGAAGTATGTGTAGTGTGTATAACAAGGATATTATTCTGATTAATTTTAAAAACTAAAGATTTGAAATTATTGATCTAACATTTTTCCGAAATTTTGGGTCGCGTAAAGAAAAAGTTTGAAAACCACTGGTTTATGACACTATTTTGGTTTAGTTTAGAGTAAAATCGTTTATTAAAATGTTTTTGTAGTAAACTTGAATATCCTAATATTTCACTAAACATTTTCAAAATACGGTTAAATTTAAGAATTTGATTTTTAAAATTATGTAGATACGTTTTAGTTGCGTCTAACTCATAGAATAACATTTATTAAAAACAAAGAGAGCATACTTTATTTTTTTCCAAGTAATTGTTAATTAGGAATTTATTGTTCATAAGTTTTTTATATTCAAGAAATTATTTTTTAAATAATTTCCAACGCTCTGATGAGTAACAGTATTAATGTTTTTAAATGTTTCTCATTTTTTAAATTTTATTAATTGAGTTCATTAGAGTGATCGCCTTTCGGTTAATATGGTTATTAGTATGCACTGATTAATATCTGGAATGAAGCTTTATAGCGATAACAAACAAAAAATCTTGTTAAGCGAATCGCTAAAAATATTTTTATTATTTCATTTCGACTAATTTTATGCGATTTAGGATTGGTTTACTTAAAAGGTTTACTTTTGCGATGTTTGGAATTGAATCCCAGTATATTTAAGAACAATTTCATATTCAAATATTTAAACTGCTAAAATATTTTTGTTAATGTAAAAAGTGTTGTTTGCGTTATCAAATCAAACACACCACAACTCGAATGATATATCCCAGTGATTGATTGTGATGCATGCGTTTACTGACAATTAATGTATCAACCATTTAACAAAAATTACTTTTTATGTTTTACAAATTTCAATGAATTACCTATAACCTACTATATCTATTTTAACAATTTTAGCGCTAATAATATTATCACTCTTGATTAATTTTCTAAATTCTCCTATTAAAATATAAATTAACTAACGAATAAAAAATTGTGCTTTTTACTACAAAACGGGTCGCTTAACGCAAAACAAATTTAAATACAGAAATAAAACGATTTTTGTTAAGGGAAATGTGAGACTTATTTTTGGCTACATTCAACATAACTAAAGCAGCATTGTGACTGTTTGCTGTATCTCAACCTATAATGCTTTGAAATGTTGCACTGTAATACAGAATTTGGGCATTATTGTTGTGAACAAAAACTATTCACTAACTGCAGATGTTAGTAATGGATTTTGTTGTGTAGAAATGTTAGGAACGTTGACCTTATACAAAACCGTTTTTATAGTTTCTCACGGGTATATGAAAGCGAGAATTTGTTTACGGCAGTTTTGCCATAAAAGTGTAGCGTGTTTTTAAATACAGAGCATCCATAACAATCTTTTAATACAGTCGTTTATACAAATGATATATACAGAGTCATAGTCATAGCAGAGCATGAATATCAGTAAAACTAATCATTTATAGTTTAGCTTCAATATAATGACAGTAGTTTTATGATTTCTTAAGGTTTGGCATTCCTAAAAGGTTTACCCGATAAAACTAGTTCTGGTATTTTTGTAAGCTTCTGTACACATGTTTTTCAAACAGCTGCAGTATATTTAATTCAAATGGATTGGAAGCAAAACATTCTTTTATTGCGATTTTACACTGAATCGTTTGCTAGTATTTTATGCATAATTTGATAAAGTTTTAATATTTTTTAAATATGCACACAATTCCTATGATTTATAAGTGACGTTTTTTAATATTTATTTTAGTGAACACTTAATAAACTGCTTTTTGCATTTACTCATTTTTATATTTTAAAAATTGTTTGTTTATTTTTATTTTACAATTAAACCGGTTTTATTATACGTTATTTGTTTGAAAAGTGAAATCTAATTTATTTGCATTGCGTTACTATTTAGATTTTATTAAAATGAACAGCATATAGACTTAAAAATAACTCTTACCTGATCCTAAGAATCTGTAGATATTGATAATGATAGCTTTTAACACTCAGTCAGATTCACGTCGCCTTAAATATTAAACTCGAAAATTTTTTCCGAGTTGTTTTGTGTCCAGTTTTTACCTCAATACCGATAAAAAACTTTGTAAAGGAATTTAATATATTAATTTAACGCGAGAAAAACAGTGTACGGCTTATTTCAACTGAATATTAATACTGTAGCTAAATATTGAACGATTATTGTTGCATTCACTGATATCGTGTGCGTGAGTTAACCCAAGTTTTGTTGGTCTACGTTGACTTGAAATCAAACACACAATACACAACACAACACATCCACATACACAATACAATCAAAACTTTTAGTTAATTTGTAGTCACAAGTAAACAATGATTAGCAACTATAACATACAAAAACTTCAACCAAAATGTGTTTTAGGATTAGAATAGTCCCTTTAACAGTGCCACAAAACTTAGGTTAGTTTTTGAAAAGTCTTTCTAACAACACAAAAATTTTGACTCCTCCCTTCCCATACTCGTAATAAAAACATATCCTCTAACAGTGCGCGTTGACTAAAATGTGAACTTCCGCTTTGCCATACCTTTGCCTGCGCTACGGAAACCGGAAACACTTGTAGTGAATATTGTACCTGGACTACTAATGTTTCGTTCTTGTTTTTACTTTTATTTGATTTTTTTTAGATTTTTGACTTTTTTCGATTTTTCTATCTGACTTTGTAAATTTGTCAGATATATGGATTGTACTATGTCCGTCTGTCTGTCTATCTGTCTTTTTGCCCGCACTATTAGGATACATCCCGTTGCTTCGCACACACACACACACACACGCCGTCACACGTCCGTCAGTATATTATTTTAGGGATTTTGTTCTTTACGTAAATAAATGGATTTTGATCTATTTCTTATGTTATTAAAGGGATTTCAAGGTCAAAAAGTACAAATACCAGGGTCAAAAATACAAAAGTATGCTCAAAGTTGGCATTTAAAGGGTCAAAAATGATCAAAATTACATCAAAATAGGCAAAAATCTGAGAAAAATAGGCGAAAATACACAAAAATGGCCAAAATTTAGGTTAAAAATTGAGTGTCATATGCCGCTTTTTTGATGCAAAAATAGCTTTTTTAGATAATTTGTAATTATAAATAGCCAAATCGACCAAAACATTGCCCTAAATAAACAAATTTAGGCTAAAATAACCCAAATTTGATTATATTTAAAGTGGCTCTAATTACTAGGGCGTTGAAAATCGTTAGAAAAAAGGGTGCAAAATCGTTTTAATAAAAGGCTTAAAATCGTTTGATAAATCGTTTGAAAATTTTTTAAATTTAGTTACAAAATGAGTTATAATGAAAAATCATGTAATATTTTTATGATAATTTCACTTAATGTTATCTATTCTTTCTAAATACTGATTTATATTTCTTAAAAAGAACTTTCTATTTCGATTAAAACTAAGTGACAACTTTTACAATTTATTAGCTCACTTTTTTTTAAAAAAGGCGAGCTTATGGATTTGAGTATGTCCGTCCGTCTGTCTGTCTGTCTGTCTGTCACGGTGTCCGCAGCCTGAAATAAATGATAACTACTAAAAAGTGAGCTCTCTGTGAATGTGTCTTTCTTGTTTTTTTCAGTAAAGCTGGAATTTCCTGAATTGAATGAAATCATATATGCATTTAGAGTAAAAAGAAAGCCTTGTATTACCTTTAATTTTATAATATACACAAATATTGTTATAAAAAATTAAAATCGTTTGAATCGTTTAATTCGTTTACTTTAATTTTAATAATTTTGATTCATCATTTCATAAATACTTGTTTTTAATTGAAATTATAACATTTTAATGAATTCGTTAATTAAAGATTTTCAACGCCCTACTAATTACAGTAAAAATAAGGATTTCTAGGCTTAGAGTTGACAAAAATCTAGTCAAAATAAACATATTTAGGCAAAAAAGACCAATATTAATAATAAAATTTGAGCAGCATATGCCAGTTTTTGTTGTAAAATTCGGATTTACATATTCAAATTTGGCAAAATATTACCAAAATAACTGGCCAAAATGTGCAAAATTAGGCTAAATTCACAAAAAATTGATTAATAATTTAAGTGACGACTTCCTGTTTTTGCTGTAAAAATGGGTGATGTTTAGAACACCGACTCCAGTATTAAAAATAAACAAGAATGAACATTAGTAATGCGCTCACTTTTACTTTAAATCTATTGTTGTCTTACATTATTGATTTCTATTTTTAAACCAACAAAACTTTTACTTATTATTGTTTCGCTAAAATTTTTTAAGTGTGCTTTAAAACATTGTTATAAATAGTACTTCAGTGAGTGTTAAGGATATTATTATTCATTCGTGGTTTAGCTGTCGACGAGGCAACATCAATATTGTGCTTATAGATACAATGTTTCAGTTTGTTTTATACAAACAACATAACATGTTTCAGTTTAATTAGTAAGACGCGTGACGCCAAAATTTACTCATATTTTCCCCGATATTAACAACTTGATACCCGATTTTGTGTCAGTTTTGACCAAATTAGCCCCATTTTTAGTCATTTTTAACCGATTTTAAGCCCTAATTTAGCCACTATTTATGCCATTTTTGCCCCAGTTTTAGTCATTTTCAACCATATTTAAGCCCTGTTTTGCCTCTATTTAAGCCAATTTTGACACTATTTTGACCCATTTTTGAACCAATTTTGTTAATTTTTGCCTGATTTTTGAGATCCAAAAAAGTCTACAGACACACACACACACAGACAGACATGTCAAATCCAATAGCTGACTTTTTCAAAGTGAGCTAAAAAATTAATTTAGATTTTATTGTTAATAATTGCACGCTAATTACAAACAGGAAAAGCATTACATTGAATTTGAATTATACAGACCTTTTAGATATGGCATAAATAATTGGTCATTACAACCTTTAAGTGGACGCGCGTTGGTTTCGATAGGTTTGATAGGTTTGGTAGGTTTGTTTTGTTTTGGGTTTGGTTTGATTTGATTTGGTTTGGTTATGATTTGTAGATTTGGATATTCGTTTTTTTGTTTTAATTATAATAATTTTATAAAAGCTTTTTTATCATTGTTTCAGTCCGTGTTTTATACAGTATTCATAGCAATTGTCCATAAAGCAATTGCTGGAGTCGGTGTTCTATACAAACCCCGTAAAAATAGTGATTTACAGTCTCAAAATGGTGGCAAAATCTAGTCAAAATAGGGGAAAATCGGCAAAAATGTCAAAACTTATCTTAAATATTAAAGTGGCATATGCCGTAAATAAGCTAAAAATAATGTGTTTGTATTTGATTTCATCTGCTTTTAATATAATGTTTAACTTATTACAGAAAAAATAATATAAAATAATGGGAGCGAGCGAATGAAAAAAGCGAGCGACCATAAACTAACTAAAATTTAAATAGCAAAGACAGATATTATGACCGTATTGATCTTGTTTTTGTTTTTAAAAATGTTAAGCAACAATATAATAAGTTCTTTTTGGCGTCATGTGAATGCAATTATTTATGCACATAACTAATGCACCTATTTATTTACATATAATATATTTGAATTCAATGTGAGCACTTTATAATGTTCATTATAGTTTTCTCTTGTTTTGCGGTTAAGATTGATTTGGTTTAAGTTTTTAAATTTTGTTTTAGATATGTATGAAAATACCAAAAATAAGAAAACCCTTTCTCGAACAATTAGACCATTTTTTACATAAAAATAATATAAATCGTTTGATTCGTTTAATTCTTTTACTAAAATTTGCTTAATTCGGGTCATAAACGGTATAAAAACTCGTTTTAATAGAAATAATAACAGTTTTGTTCAATCGTTAATTAACGATTTTCACTTCCCTAGTTATGTTTTGGATTGATCTAATCTAAGAACGTAAAAATAAAGTTTGGTTCGCGAAAAGTCATACAATTAACACTTTTAGTATATATTGTATCATTAATTAATTGATGTGTTACTTTTATAAAGAGGTAAACTGGCAATCAGACTTTTAAATTTTTTGTGTTCGAAAATTATGAGAAAAATAATATTGAGCTAGTAAATTTAATATCAAAATATAGATATTTGAACACGATTAGTGCCATTACCGTACAATTGTGTATTTAACAGTGTTTTACAGTATAAATAATCTATTTCTATGATGTTTGTTAATTAGATTTAATCAATTCTTTAAAATTTTGAGACCTTTCCTTTTATATCATTAAGAATTATTTAGAATTTATTATAAGTAGATAAGGACGATATAATAGTAGACATCTTTGTCTACTATTATATGCTGATAATAAAAATCATTGTAATAAATGTAAATTATATAATAAAATCTAATGAAAAATAGTAATAGACATTAAAGTTGAGCTAAATAAGAGTTAATATGGCCGATAACTTGTTTAAAGTTATTTGAGAGAAACGTTTTATGATTGCCTTCTATAGTAATTACATCCAGTTTTCCACGCGATATCTGCAACAAATAAAATTTTCTCATAAAACAAATTATAAAATCAATAAATTAGTAGAAAAAGCAAAATAATTTTACATCACTCAATCCATAATCATTTGGCAAAGAACTTCCATCCAATGAACTAACGATATGCTCATTCGCTCGAATTAACAAAATATCTCCACTATATTTAATATTTTCAGTCGAATACATGTTCATCATATATAACTTATTAAAATATGTTTCGGCAAAGAATGAAATAGTGTTCGGATCGTAACTGATTCCAGTCGACTCATGAAATATTTCCGATACTTTTGCAGCTCTTTCTTCTTTCGGAATATTTTGTAGCGATGTCTTCACTTTTTGATAATCAATTGTTGAGCATTGCATCAAAAATGAAAGAAATCCTTCGATTTGACCACTATCTTCGTCAAGAAGATTATGAAATTTTACAGCTTCTTCGGTACTCATTTTTAGCATTATTGGAGATGAGTCAAGCAGTACTAATTTTCGTAAAGTCTTTGATTGTCTCTCGAGTTCAATGCCAATTTCGTAGCCAACATCTCCACCAAAAGAATAGCCAATAATGTCAAAGTTATTATTAACCGCAGAATTTCTATTAATAACTGTTAGAAAATATTTGGCCGTTTCTTCTATCGATTTAAAACTTCTGCATTCGTTCGTCCAATTAATACCAATCGCCGGTCGATTAAGTCTTATCACAACCTCTCGAAGCAAATCGAAATTTCCTTCCAGTGGAGGAATAATGAAAACTGGTTCACCTGTTCTGATGTCATTCAAGTGTGTAATACTTTCGAGAGGAATTTTAAAAAATAATTCATTAGAAATAGTAGTTTTGTCATCGTTTGCCACAACATCAGACTTAGATGAGTTTTGAAAAGTATCGCTTATCTCAGCCAACATAGACATATTTAATTTTCGAATTTCTTGCAAAGACATCACTAAATCATAATCCCTTTCCAGTGTTTGTTTCAATTCCACAGCCATTAATGAATCCAATCCGAGTTCAACAAGTGTTGTGTTCGCCGCTATGTTTTCGTAATCTTTAACTCCTAATATATGCGCCACTGTTTTCACTAAATTCTCCTTTTTGCCCATTGATTCTGCTTTCATATCAGCCAAAACCATACTCGAACAAACTGAATATGAAGACTGCAACAGTTGATCCAATGTTACCAAACACGATGGCATTCTTTGCGGAAATGTTCCGGCAATTACAATCTCATTTAATTGAAAGTTATCCATAACATAACCGACATCACCAATAGCTCCCCATTGTATGGATAATCCATGATAACCATTATCACGTCTTGAATCGCATACTCTTTCCATCACCGAATTAGCGAATCCATAATTACTTTGTCCAGCATTTCCACGTCCGCACGCAACTGATGAGAAGCAAACGAAGTAATCTAATTTTAAACTCAGTTTTCTAGTTAACTGATCCATATTAAGCGTCGCTTCAGCTTTTGGTTCGCAAACATTTTCAAACGCAGTTGGAGTCATGTTTTCGAAAAGACAATCATTTAAAACTAATGCCAGATTGAATATTCCTCCAATTGGTCCGAGTTTTTGTGCCTCTTTTATTAGTTCTTCAGATCCTTTTAGAGTTGATGCGTCACTCTTTGATATGATAACTTGAATTCCTTTATCTTCAAAATATTTTAATCTATAATATTGATATGGTTCAGTCGTTCCACGTCTTGAGGTGAGGATTAGATTCATAGCACCCCTTTCTACTATCCAATTCGCTAATTCAAGTCCAAATCCTCCTAAACCACCAATTATTATGTATGATTTATTTGAATAAAACACTGTACGAGGAATGGAAAGATTGCGAATAATGTTATAACCGATACCACTATTTTCTTCATCTCTTATTTTGATCACAACTTTTCCCATATGTTTACCACTAGACATATATCTAAACGCTTCTTCATATGAATTGATATCAAAAATGGTTCGTTTCATTGGTTTCACTGTTCCGTTATTAATGCCTTCATTTATTAATTTATAGATTAATCTTTTATCTCTGGATATAATCGGTGAAGAGCTGTCTTTTGACATTAAAGTGTCCAAAAATATTCCATGAAATGTTTTATTGAGGATAAAATGCGATAAATTTAATATATTATTCTGAGACAAATCATATTTTCCGATCTCTAAGAATCTACCATTTATTGCTAAACATCTAACACTAGCTTGCAATTTCTCTTCAGACAAAGAATTCAAAACAACATCAACTCCTCTACCATTTGTGGCATTCATTATATGATTCTCAAAACTTAAATCTCTAGAATTTGCAAAGTTTTGTTCATTTAATTTTGGAAATTCATTCAAAAGAAACTGACGTTTAATATCCGAACCAACAGTAATGAAAATATTAGAATCCATACTCAAACATATATTAATAGCTGCCTGTCCTACAGCTCCACTTCC
>JAQIXJ010003958.1:0-11656 GCA_034700185.1 Phthiracarus laevigatus | reverse complement strand
TGAGCTCTCTATAAATGTGTCGTTCTTGTTTATTTTTGCTTTTGTCATCCATAATCATAATCAGACAACGGATATTTGGGAATTAAAAATTGCAAAATTTGGTTGTTAATTGGGAATAAAGTTCAATTTTTGGTTGTTACGAAAATGTTATGAATTTAAATTAAAAAATACAATTTAATTATAAATAAGAACAACACATTCATAGATAGCTCACTTTTTCATAGATTAATTCATGCTTATGTAACAATTTTAGTGAATTTCGCCCACATTTTATAATACTAACCACATTCATTTAATATAACAATTTGGCGAAATCTCTTTATTATTATCAGACTGCGAACATACAGACGGACATGGTTAAAAAATAAGCTCGCTTCTAAAAAAGTGAGCTAAAAAAATATTTTTTTATTCGGTTGAATCACTAAAAACTTATCGAGATCAGAAGTTGTGTTATTTTTAGTAATTAATTATGTTTTTGTTTCTTGCGATTTGCTCTTCAATTTTTTACTTATGTTTGTTATTTTTAAGATGAGATTTTGCATAATAAGAACCATGCGTATAATAAAATTTTATTTAAATTCCTTAAACAATTAAAATAATTTTCATTTTCTTATTTGATTTCACTGAATAGTTTGCAAACACAACTTTTAATTTGAAAAAACACTTGTAATATTGAACTATTTGGGAATAAAAACTGTGCTTTAACATTTTTGTTTGTTATAACAAATTTTATAACTTTTTGGTTAGATTTGGAACAATTTGGGAAAATCACAAATATCCGAATATCCGATGTCTGATCATAATAGTAATAAAACAAGAGTGGAACACGCAAATAATGGTATATTGAATTAGGGATTTATTAATACTACCGGATTTATACATTTTCAAATATTTTAATACTGGGGACAGGGGACAGGCAGACAGACACTCATCTCGAGCATATAATGGCATTTTTCAATATGCCATAAAAAGTTTACATATTATCACACAGGAATGTCAAATCCAATAGCTTACTTTGTCAAGTTAATTGAAAAAATAATCTAATCATTTATACCTCGCATCTCTGTATCCATGAAGTTTATTAGCATATCTCAAATAATCCATTTCAAGCCCATTAAAAACCCGTATAGTAGACTTATAATGCACAGACTCTAACTAATTTGTATGAGTATTACTCGTACTTATATTTTTTGATTATTCTAACAAACAGCTAAAATATTATACTGTCTTTAATAACTAGAACAAAACTTCAGACACAAAACGGACATCTATATACCCAAACAATAACTAAAAACTTTTCTGTATTTTACCATCAATAAAATCTATTGTTTATTTTATTTTTTGATTAAATATTATAAAACACTATTTATGATTATAGTTATCAACTGTTTTTACTAAAAAATAGCTTCCATTTTTAAATCATAAGTTAGTTTTTTGTCTTTTCATATAAATAGCAAAAAAGTGTTGATAATAAAAGTAGTCGAATTTAACAGTTAAATGTTAACCCATACATGTTTAGCAGTGATATATACTTAGTTTTCCTCCTCTAAACCCTTTCCAATCACTTATAACATCGTAAAGCGCTTCACCAGGACATGAGGTGCCTGTCAAACAAATTAATTATCGCATTAGCAGTGCATGGAAAAATTAAATAACAAAAAAAACAAACAAACAATTACATCTCGCATCTCTGTGTCCATGAAGTTTGTAATCATAGCTCAAATATCCCTTTTCTATCCCACACGAGATTAAATACTTGGCGGCGTTAATCATATCGTCATTGGGTTCTTCGACGTCAAAGTTGCCTATAAAAGCGATTCCAATCGACTGACTATTCCAGCCGAGAGTATGCGATCCCTCTCTAGACCAACCCCTGCCCTCGTATACCAGTCCATCGCCGCCTATTAGAAAGTTGTATCCGATGTCAGGCCAGTGCTTATTATTTTGGTGATAGCTTTGAATGCTGCGAACTCTTCTCATGCATGAATCGGATGAATAGCATGACTCTCCATCATCGGTGTGATGAATGAATATGTGTTCGATATTTCGGTATAAGTTGGCTATAAATTTGATTGGACGATGTGCTCCCCAATCGCTTCGTGTGATGATTTCACTGCGCGAACATCCGTTCGCTATATTATTATTGTCATTATCTATTTTAAAATTGTAATCAATAACTGTATTATGACGGTAGAGAATCATTAATTTTTTTAATCTTAAATTACCGTTAACGTCACACTTGTCATACCCAAAGCAGCAAATATTAGGATACGGACATATATTATCTATGGTGGCTCCGCTACAACACTGTTCGTTATCCATACACGTTCCTCTCAGACCAGTTTTCGAGTCTTTATAATCATTACAGTATTTTTGGCTCAAAACTTTGTCGATAACTAATAAAATGAAAATAGGTTTTGAAATACTGAAGTGGTGTTTCATTTTTGGTTATATAAAATTGTTTCGATTAACTTGTTTATATATTAATTTATATTACGTTTTTGTCTTAAAAAATTCAATTTGTCAATCGATTTTCGGAAAATGTTTCTAAACCAGGAAATGACACAGTTATCATAAAACTAAATAAATCACATTCACATATATTGGTTAAATATATGTAAATAATCCGTTGCTGCGATTCCAACAAAAACTTTACTCCATTAAAACGCATTGGTGTTTGTTCGAAGGTTAATAAGTTAATAGTAAAACTGTGTTATTTATTTTAATCGTAATATAAAATACTAAACAAATTTTATAATGCATTTATGTTTAAATCCGTTTTACAGAAATAATTTTGTGTTTATTTTTACATAGCAAATAAATTTTATTTATTTTTTAGTTATCATCACAATAGATATGAATTTTACAAAACAATATTTTTTGGTTCAAGTTTATTCAAAGTTAATAAAGTACTATCGTATAAATAATAATACCGTGTCGCGATATAGAAATTATTTAATGTTCAATAATAAATTGAATTTAATAAAATTGATATTAACGTTAAATGTCAATGCAGACGCAAATACTGCGATCAAATCTTATTCATTCATTATTAAGATATTTAGTTATGTTTAGTTTATAATATTATATTATGATATAAAAATATTTGTAATTTGGAAAAACAAAATTATACATGCAGTGGTTTGTACTTATTCTTGAAATTCTGTTAAGGATAGGATTAAATAAATTCGTTATTTAAATAGCGATCTTCAAAAATAACATCTAGTTTTCTATTTGTATTTGTAATGTGTTGTTGAATTGTAGTTTTTGCAATATCTTACAGTTTAAGCTTAATTATGATTCGCGTAATACTTAAACAATTGTCGATTAATGATATAACAGTATCGGTTTTCATGGAATATCGATGACGACATTCATAGCCAATCTTCAAAGAACGCAATTTTGGTAGTTTTGATATATGTTCCAGTAATTTATTTGTGTTTTCTTCAAAAATTAAATACACACTACAGATATCCATAGATGTTATTTGTGGCAAATATAAGTGAATATCTTTGAAACTATTTTCTTCAATCGTCGTTTTCCTAAATTCCAAATGTGTTAAATTAACGCAATTTTTCAGTAAAGAAATATTTTCGCTCAAATCATATCTGTGTTTTATGATCAACTTTTTCAATGATTTAAATCTATCGTTGAATGCTTCATAAAATGGTTCGTTTAAATTAGAAATGCCAAATACTTTTAAATGCAAGCATTTAATACCAATCAATTTAATTAAATACACAATAAAATCATTGTCTATGCCACCAAAAAACTTAATATAAAGGTATTCGAGTTTTTCTAAACATGATAAATGCTCTAAAACATTAGAGTCAACACGTGGCGAAATAGAGACATTTAAGGACTTTAGCTGATGCTTATAATAGTTCGCAAATGTTATAAATCTGTCATCATATATATAATAACCTTTTATTGATTCAATATTATTCAAAAATTGGTGTTTATTTAGCCGAAAACTTTGATCAAATAATTCGTTTTTTCTCTCATAACCAAAATAACCACTACAATCGAATGATTTGAGTTTATAAGGAAATAGAACTAATTTTCTAATAAGGCTTCTGTTTCTGCGTGCAATGCTATAACCGACATCAATTTTAAGTGATTCGAGATTTTTTAAAGAACTTTCAAACATTTGTTGCCAACATTTGAGTGAAATATTATTGTTATTAATACTCAGAGCAATAGTTAAAGTTTTTAGTTGTTTACACGCATTACATATTATAGTTAGTGTTTCATCGGTTATAAACGTAGACTTACATATAAAAATATCATTAATATTCGCACATTTTTTCAACACATACTTCAATAAATGATTATTTACTCGTGATCTTCTATTTTTGCTGAATAACTCGACAATCACTAATGTTTTATCATAAAAATAGTTGCTTTCAGCTAAAATAAGTTTCGTTTGCTTATTAAAACTTGATTTATTAATGAATGCATTGAATTGTTTGTTAACGCATTGCAATCGAAAACAATCACTGATTGATAAATAATTTAATATTACTTCACATAAATCATCACCAAATCTATCAAAACTATCTCTGCTATACTTAATTATTTTTGAACACATATTTAGTACTTTAATTTAATCAAATAATATTAAATTAAATTATGATTACACTTAATACTGGTAATACAATGATTTTATAAATAATAACAACACGTGTTTACAAACATTTGTTTGTAGTGTATATCACTATTGACAACACATTCTTTGTAAGGAACCATTAAATCATAAACTGCTGACATCTTATGAATAAACTATTAATTAAAAACTTTATAACGCTTTACTTTTCGTTAACTCAAATTATGAATATTACCAAAAAAAACTATTTTATACTTTTATGTTAGTTTAAATAAATTTCTAGTGAATATGATTTAGGCATTAATATTAAGTATTAATGATTGAAAATATTATAATATTCCGTTCAACTAACGTTCCATTATCGACACTTTTTTCATTTCCATTAACTTTCCACTCATTACTGAAACGTTGCACTGTAGTGTATTAAATAAATTTTGCTTTACCCGTAACTCATTTAAAGTCAGAATGAATTTGTGTAAGTGATAGACTTAGAATTAAGAATATGGAGATTATTTTCCTATTATTAGAGTATAAATTATTTTTTTAGTTGCTTAATATTATAGTTTTTAATGAATGATATTTTTATGAATATATGATGGTTTATCATACATCCCTGTTCTCCGAATACATAAGTATTTTTTAATAAATGATACAATCTTATCTGTAATAAAATTTATTTAAATAAATTTATGCTTAAACTCAAACAAAATCTTCAAATCATACATATTTTAAAGCAAAACCTAAGAATTTTCAATATACTGTTTAATTATTGATTTGATTAGTGAGGTAATAGAAAACACAGACAAGAAGTTGTTATATATAACTATCTAGTTATGTGTCTTCGAAATTTTAAATATTGCGTTTCGCATGAAAAATGACCGTAACGTTAAATAGTTAAACAAATATTTGCACAACTTAGAGCGAAATATTTTATTCAGAAATGATGATGAATTTGAAAGTCTTTTCACTAATAAAATATGTGATTAAAACGCTGTCCTGTAAGTTATAATCATCATAAAAATGATCCAAGAAGATAATGAATTTATTGAATAAATAATGTTATGTAGTTTTTTTGGAAGTTATGGTATGATATCTTTGGCCTCAAAGACATTGAAAAAGTTCTAGATATTAGCGATTAAGTATCAATAAGTTATAATTAGACTTGTAATTGGATATCCGAAATGTGTTCGGGCCGGATATCCGACAAAATTTTCTAGTTGTGTCAAGTTAAGTGATAACTTAGTCCAGTTTTGGTCAGGTTTTATAATTTTTATTACAAACCCGTTCTCATAAAATACAAATAAACAAAGATATGAACAAATATTTAGGTATACTTTTGCCATTTTTGAAATTAGACCTTGATTCAAAATATATAAATTATAAAGTGTAAAACTTCCACAATTTTTAAAATAATTGGTATTTTTTGCTAATTTAATTTAGATTAACAATAAAAAATCTTGAGAATATGTCTTTTGGTTCGCTTGCGTTCAACTTTCTAGTGTTCGGGTTGTGTTTCTAAAATCCCTTTGATTTACAATTATAAATATAATTTCAAATCTAAAAACAGTTTAGTGTAACAGTATTTTAATGCCTTGCCTAATTTACATCTTAAAAATCCGATTCCTAATTATGAGTTTTGATTGTTTTGACACTAAATTACTATAATTTGTTGTTTCACTATTAAGCAATATGTTTTTGAACATTTCAGGTACTTTGTTCTATTATATATTGATTATAACAATTACTAGCAAAGACGACATCGAACGTTGCGTATTTGGTTAATTATCTAAAAAAGTCTTTAGAATGCAAAAACTTTTACTTTAGCGCCAAAGTTTTTTATTACAAAATCTTTTACTTCGTAAAATTTTTTACCACAATACAATTTAATTGACAAAATATAATTCTAATGCGAATTTAACATTATCTAAAGTCTTAATATATAAATTAAATTTGAGTAAAGCAATTTACTAGTTACTGATAAAACATAAAAGTTTACTCATTGAGTCAGAGATACCAAAACAGGAACGTATAACGTTACGGTGTAGTATAACAATAAGCTGTACATAATTAGCTTTGGTTTGGAACATATAGTTATCTATTGAAAATATTGAATTGTTATGGCATCAATATTTTTACAATCTGCCCTTTTTTCTAAAAGCGAATCAATTGTTGCATTATAAGTTGATGGCGATACGAAACTTATTATATCTTTAAATAGTTGAAGTGGTCGAGCGCTAGTGTTTCAGGTTTTATTAGTATTTGTCAAATGGGTATCACGTCAAAGCAAGCAGGAATTGTGTTTATAGTAGCTGTTAGAAAATGTGTTTTTTGTTTGTAGAAGTGTTATTTAACTTAAGATTTGTTGATTTAGGTGCTGTTATAAACTAAACTAAATTGATGTGTTTTTAGGGCACACAAGCCAATCGCTCTAAAGCTACTGACATGAGAGCTAA
The DNA here is from genome assembly GCA_034700185.1 of Phthiracarus laevigatus. Lineage (NCBI taxonomy): Eukaryota > Metazoa > Arthropoda > Arachnida > Sarcoptiformes > Phthiracaridae > Phthiracarus > Phthiracarus laevigatus. The sequence continues at coordinate 4,597 of JAQIXJ010003958.1, read as the reverse complement.
AATTTTTATGACATGACTCATTGACATAAGCGAAAGCATATGAATAATTATTGTTTTTATTCACAATAAAAATAAGTTTTAGTTTCCGGATCATATTCCCGCTTTTGGTACATTTTTATTCCCGGTTCCCGATCGTTTTGACCGGTTTTTTAGTCCCGGAAATCCCTATCCTTAATAATAGAGAGGGACACCAAAAAAAGAGTAAAACCAAACTTTATCATCTTTTTGTCAAAACTTGACATAAATTACTTTTTTTGCTCCTTATATTATCTTTTGTTGACTTTCTTTATCGTCTACGCTAACATGCATTCTAATATATAATTGTATATAAGGATATAGTGTTACTAAAAAATATTAGCTTTTTCCTATAAAAATAAAATCTATCGAATAATAGATAACAATTTTGTTTTAAATATATATTTCCCTGTAATTATTTTTTGTTAGTTTACGAAAGACGGTTAGTTTATAATCTTTGCGAATAAATAAATCTTTTGATATACAAGTATATGGTATAATGAATTGAAATGAGCAACAAAAAAATTAGACAAAATTTTGTTCGTGAATTAAGAAATTAAATTTTTTTATTAGTTTTTTACGGCCAACTTAGTAACGAATCGGCAGTAATAATAAACTGCAGTTACAAATACTGAAATTAAAGTTACTTTTCGACAAAATCAAGACATTAATTATGATTAGAAAATTGAGTTTAATATATTTAATAAGTCATTTTCAAATTGATATTTATTTTCCGATTATTATTTTCAATATGATCACGAATCTTGTTTTGAAAATTTGAAATGTTTAACATATTGAATATTTTGTGATAAATACCAATATTTCTAATACTTAAACAATTGTCGATAAACGATATAATATTATCGGTTATAGAATAGTGAAAGTAATCAGTACTGATCTTCAAAACAACCAATTCTTGTAATTGAGAGAAATATTGCAGTAATTTGTTTAATTTGTCATTATTTTTCAAATCACTACTATCGATATGAATAGACATTAAACGCGGTAAATATATGTGAATATCTTTAAATTCAGTTTCATCAATCTTCGTGTCCACAAATTCCAAATGTTTTAGTTGAATACACTTTCTTAATAATACAATATTTTCACACGAATAATCATATCTTGATTTAATAACCAACTTTTCAAGTGAATTAAATCCATCGTTGAATATATCATAAAATTGTATATTTAATTGTTTAATTTCTAATACTTTTAATTTCTTACAATTTAAACCAACAAATTTTAAAACTTTTTTATATTTTTGTTTTTCGTTCGAAATAATGCAATAAAGATATTCTAAATTCTCAAAATCAGCCAAATGTTTGATTATATCGATGTTTACTTTACCATAAGTGGAGAAACCAAATGATTTCAAACGATACTTGAAATATTGAGCAAATGCTATAAAACTTTGATCACTTATTTCATAAGTACGTACTGATGAAATATTAGACAATAATTCCATTTTATTCAATCGAAAATATTCAGTAAACAAATAAGTGGTGAGATCGGAATTATAACGAATATCGATTGCTTTAAGTTTGGAAGTGAATGACAATAATGATATAATTACGTCTTCATTATAATGCGGTCCAACATTAAATGAAAATGTTTCCATATTTTTGAGGCAATTCTCAGCGAATTGTTGCGAACTTTTGTGCGAAACATTTAAAAATTGATTGACTCTAATAGTCAAATGGTTTAATTGTTTTCGTGAATTCGTCAATACATTAATCGATTCTTCTGATAAACCAATAAATTTAATATCATTAATATTCGCGCATTTATTTATCACATTTCTTATTTTATGATTATTTTCAATATCTTCATACTGTGTTAACACAATAACTCCATAATTACCATTATATTTTGTTTCGTAGTAATTAAATACAAGTTCAGTTTGTTTATTAAATGGCATTAAATGATAGAATTGTTTGTTAACGCATTGCAATCGAAAACAATCACTGATTGATAAATAATTTAATATTACTTCACATAAATCATCGCCAAATCTATCAAAACTATCTCTACTATACTTAATATGTTCGGAACCCATTATTTTTAATATTTTAATAGTTGTTTCACAATTAAATGAAGATTACCATACAATTATCATAATTCATCGCACAATTAGATTCACATCAATAAAAATGACTGACGAATCAATTACGGCATTCAATCACTTATTTTTATTCAAACAGTATATTATTTATTTAAATAATTGACGTATTTATTGAACATTAAAATTATTAAATGGCATTATTTTGTAGACATATAAAATAAACAATGTAAAAATTATTTTAAATTTTTTACCACAATACAATCTAATTGACAAAATTTTATTCTAATGCGAATTTAACATTATCTAAAGTCTATAAAAATTAAATTTGAGTAAAGCAATTTACTTGTTACTGATAATAGATAAAAGTTTGCTCATTGAGTCAAAGATACCAAAACGGTGTAGTATAACGTTACGGTGTATAATAATAAGCTGTGCATTAGACTATGAAACGGGCCCCCGATTTTTCGGGCTTCTGCGGGTCCCTACGTTTTTCGTCGGGCCTCAGGTTAAAAAATTGTATCGGGCCGGGCTTATGCGCCAAAAAATAAAAAGCCAGCAAATTTTATTTTGGTAAATATATTAAAATAAACATTGTTAAAATTTACAAAAATTAAAAAAAATAATAGAATATCATTAAAACTAATCATTATTTGCAGATAAGCATAAATTAAATATAATTATAGCATAAACAGATAAATAAAAATTTAAGTCAGAATTTGATTTTGTGATTAAAAATTTTTTTAGTAAAATCAGGCCGTGTCGGGCTTTGAATAATTAAATTTATCGGGCTTTTGTCAGGCTCGGGCTCAAGTCTGTTGGACTTTAATCAGGCTCGGGCCTTGAAATTTTCACAAATTCATAGTCTACTGTACATAATTAGCATTGGGTTGGAACGTATAGTTATCTATTGAAAATATTGAATTGTTATGGCATCAATATTTTTACAAATTGCCCTTTATTGCTAAAAACGAATCAATTTGTTACATTATAAGCTGATAGCCATACGAAACTTATTTTATCACTAGTGGTCGAGCGCTAGTGTTTCAGGTTTTATTAGTATTACGTCAAAGCAAGCAGGAATTGAGTTTATAGTAGCTGTTAGAAAATGTGTTTTTTTTTGTTGTAGAAGTGTTATTTAACTTAAGATTTGTTGTTTTAGGTGCTGTTATAAACCTAAACTAAATTGATGTGTTGTTAGAGCACACAAGCCAATCAATCTAAAGCTACTGACATGAGAGCTAATATTTTATGAGCGCTTGACATAAGCGAAAACTACTGATATGAAAGCGATATAAACATTAGCGATTTCGATATTTTTTCCGATTATTATTTTCAATATGTTCACGAATCTTATTTTAAAACGCTGAACAATAAAGGAACATTGTGGTAGAAACGGATTGTTTTAATACTTAAACAATTGTCGATAACGATATAATATTATCGGTTATAGAATATTGAGTACTAATCCTGAAAAAGGTGATTGAAAACATAAAGTTTGTTTTTATTTTTTTGTTTTGTGTACCGGAAAAATGTCAACTAAATATTATCAAAACCAAATAAGTAGAAGTGAGCGCTAAACATCTTTGATGCAAATTTATTTCATAAATTTGTCTTTTCACTCCGCTATTGTTCTAGGATTCTTAAAACGTATTATAATTAAATTTGTCGGCTTATTTCGATTATTAAAAACGTTTTTTTGTTCCTATTTTAACAAATTTTACTTTGATAAATATAATTTTATTTTGGGTTAACTGTATTATTACGGCAGTATTGTTGAAAGTTGTTAAACTATTATTTCATTCAATTTAAAACATATTGTTGTCTATTTTAATAACAAACAATTTGTACTCTCAATAATAATAATTAATGTCTTTTATTATCGTAAATAATGTGGATTATAACAAAGTTTGGAAAGGTTTAGTATGGTTAATAGTTCTGGATAGGTTTGTTAGGTTTGGATAAGTTTGGCAGGTTTAGTAAACGCAAGAAATGTGACATAATTGCTTGTTAATGATATTGTCTTTCAAATTAAAAGTACTCACTCATTAAAACATACTGTAGTTAATTTAAAATTTTTAAGGTAAAGCATTTACATGTATTAACGTACAGTATTCAGTATTGTTATGTATGTTTTTGGAGGCAACAACTGATTTTGTTGCCCTTTGCTAGATGTTTACAAATAATGCAAATAAAAAATGAGTGGCAAATGAATTTTTGTTGTTTTTTTGCCAAACAACCAAAAGTTTTCTCATATTTAATTTCTAAAAAATAAAAAAATCACACATAGTACTAATAAAATTTTTATTAATTTAATGTAAATATTTAGAACTGATATTACTTTAAATAATTGTTGAGTTGATTAGAGATGAAAAAAATAATTAACATTTTAATTATTTACATGTTTAAGAGATGGAAAAAATTATTAACATTTACTTAACGCAACAAAATAAAACTTTTACTATAGCAATAAACTTTACGTTTTATTTGTGCCCTTATTTTCTAATGTTTCTTTTCGAC
>JAQIXJ010003957.1:0-11656 GCA_034700185.1 Phthiracarus laevigatus | reverse complement strand
GAATCGCGCACTTCTAAGCAAAAGTAAGTGTCTAGCGATGCGAATAACCGATGATTGTTAACACTGTTCTCTAAATATTGACACGCAATCGTTACTCGAGTAGCCGTCACTTTTGTGACACTGCAGTCTGTGACAGATTTCGGTGAACTTTGGCCGCTGTCGGTCACGTTAAACACACACGGATAGTCTTTATTGCTGCCGACACTGTTTTGTGCCCAACACGAGTAGAGACCGAAATCGTTTATCAGTTGCGGGATAATTGTAAGCTTACTTCTGACTGATTTGCTGGAAATAGTTAAACGCCTGCTATCGTCCATTGTGTCCGCTGTCCAGTGGAATGTAACGTTCTGTGGATTAGCGTCCACTTCACAGAACACATTTGTTGGATATGTTAGCGATGTCTCGATTATTCTTTGCTGACCTGAAGAGCATTGGGGAGCGTCTGGTGTTTTTTGCAATGGAATCCAATAAATTTATTTATAAAATTATTGTTTTATTCGCTAAGTTTTGTTGGGTGTTGTATGTAAGTGTTAGTGTCGAAAACTCTAAGTTCTGATTCAGTTGTTATTTGATGAAGAGCTTTAGTTTTTATTTTTAGTCTATGATACTGCAACAACTTAAATCTTAATTGTACATTCAAATAGATTAAACAAACATAGAATAGATAAACTAGAAGAGACAAAAACAATCTATTTCTGGATTGAACTTTTATCATAAATAAAGTGGTTGTTTTTGGTACCAATATGAACATACATGCAGTATTATGTGAGTATCAATAATGAATTGGAAATTGAGAATAATTGATTATAGGAGTTGATACCAATTTGATAGATGATAGTAACACATGCCTTAAACAATATATATCTAGAGTATATAACTTATATATAATACACTGTTGACAGCAATCTTCTACTCTATCTTTCGTTATTTCATTATTTTTCATAAAGCCTTCATGTAAACACATAACATATATCTCAGCGCAGAGAGACTGAATATAGCGAGAAAATAAAGCTAACAACAAATAGATAAATGGTGAAAATATCTCGTTTAAACCGAATAAGTTATAAGTTGGTTTTAGACTTATTGCTAAATTTTTTAAGAAAGATCAAATAGAATCACAGATAGGACTTCGTCTAAATTGAACATTTGTACGAATTATTCGTTATTAATTTTTTTAATTCTACTATTATAATGTAGAGCTAATACTACAAAAATCTAAACGCTTGTTTCACAACAGATAAAGTATTAAGATTAACAAACAATTTAATGGTTCATATTTTTTGAATGGATATTTCGAATAGTAAATTAAAACTGACATTTAATATTTGTTATTAAATAATAAAAGAGTTTATCAAAGATCTATGCTGTTTGTTCAAAAACAACGCGTTTTCAGCACTCATTTTTAATTCATTTCAGGATTTAATTAAATTTTATGCACATAATCTTTTTGAAAATATTTTACATTAAATTTTCATTTCAAGCAATAATTAATAATTTAGTGGACAACTTTTGCATTGTATTATTTAAATTTTGCTTAGAGTATTAAAGTTATATATTTTAGTTTTGTAAGCTTTCTTATAAAATTCGTTAGTCTTTGTTAATTAACTTAAGCTCCTATAGCTAGATATAAATTATGATTTCATTCACATTTGAATCATATTTCATAGCGTTTTTCACTTTCAGAGGAATATAATTCTTGTTATAGTTTTTTTAGAATTTCAGCTTTAGTTAAAAATGACTTTTGATTGTGTGTGTGAAAGAGACTACTGTATAGTTTATATTCATTTTCAAATTCAGGTCATAATATAGTATTAGTATTACTTTTGTCTGCTATTACTTACAGAATACTTGAACAGAAATTTCTCCAGAATCTCCTCTTCCCTCGCTATTGTAAGCGACACATTGATATCTTCCTTCCGACTCTCGTTTGGCATTCTTCAGCAATAGTGTGCTATTTGTAATGCTAATACCTATGGACAAATCGATAGGTACGAATTTTTCTTTGAAAAAGGAGAACGAAGAAGAATATCGTAGCAAAAAAAGACGAACGCGAAAGAAAGAGTTTTTGCATTTGCGTTGCTCTCCTATTATCTCTTTATTATGTTCACTATGATAATAGTATGGTAAATGTGTTCGCCTATACTGCTAAATGCTAAAGAGATAGTATAAACGAGAAAGCGTGAGAGGAAAAACTGTTCATTAAAAAGAAATTTCTCAATGTATAGCATTTTTCTAAGAGAATAAAAGAGAGTAAGAGTTAATCCAAAAAATATTAAAAAGTTTTCTCTTTCTTTGGCGAAGCAAATATTTTTTCCCACATAAACTTTACCTCTTTTGCTCTACTTTTCTGCTTCATTCAAAAATCTTAAATAAGTTGATGTGTGTCATGTTTAATGTGTGTGTGTTTGCCTTTTATGGTCAATGCCTTTAACATGCTATATGTTTTTGTGTGTGTTTGTTCACCGTTTCCTTCAAAAATTTGTTAGAAAAACCAATAAAAGGCCTTAAGTTTATTTCAATTTAAGTTAAAAAAATTAATTATTAATTAGAATATTAACCCAAATTGTTATGTTTGGCATAAAAATGTTTTGGAAATTCTTTAAAATTAGAAATTCTTTCCTAGTTTAACAGGATTTTAATTTTAATTTTTTTTTCTACAATATACTTTTCGTCAAAACGATATTCTTATCTTATAATTGTCAATATTTTCAGTTATATGTTAAGCATGAAAATTCAATTTTAAATATATTTGCGAAAATAAAGTGGAGTAAAGAAAGAATAAATTTGTTTTATATCTTTATAAACCCTAATAATAACCAATAGAATAAAATGAGGGGAAATCTTTAAAGAACTTTTTTAATATCACAAATAAATAGCTATAATTAATGTTTTAAAAGCTAAACAGCAAACAAAAAAACTTTTTTATGCTTAAAAATTAAGAATAAATTATTAAAATGTCATTAAGCGGGAAACGCATTTAATTCCAGTGAATAATAAATGCTTTCGACAAAGCAAAAAACTGGGAAAACAACAACAAAAAATTCAACTGAAAAAATTTCTATTTACTTCGAAAATGAGGCACACAAACAATATGATTGCGTGCAAATCTAAAGGTAGAAAACAAAAATTATATGTATTTTGCTAAAGAAAAAAAGTGCATAATCAAATTTGCTAAGACACAAAAAGGGTTAAAGAGGAAAATAAATTCAAAAAGAAGATACTGAAACAATAACAAAAAACCGTCACTCGTAAAACGGAAGAAAAAATTCCAGTTCAGCTATAAAATCATTTAGAAAAGTTAAGCAAAGCTAGATATAAAAGGAAAGCAAATAAAAACTCCCATATATTAGTGAAACAAAAATTTGTCTCACACTTGACAAGAATTTTTTAGACGCGAATCAAAAGCAAAACACTGCGAGAAGTAACAAAAAATCCTCACACATGTCTAGCCTTAACGATACGATACAATGTTGTATTTTCTCGTTATCACAAGTATGATCATCTGTGGAGCGCAATACAAGCCAAAAAAACATAAATTGGAAATACTATTTGATTTGTGAGAACACATACAATACTATACTTTAACAACGGATACATTTCATACCATTGGAAATATCGTGTCGCAACTCTTTCCTATTGAATAGCCATCTGATGCGATTGGGTTTCTGATTACTGCGTACCTCACACTCCAGCATCAATTCGTTGCCCTCAATAACAGACACCGACGAGCGATTGGTGGCGGAACCGATCGTAAGCGTGACATTTGGCATATCTATTTCAAATTGAAATTATAGCGAAATGTTATTCTTAGTGTGATATGTAAACGTATATATAATACAGCTTTGATCAGCGAATGTGTGTTTCGCCCAAAGAGATATGAGAATGTTAAGCATTAGAATGTTAAACTAACTTATCAAACGGTAGTAAATCTAATTTAATTTTTATTCTCGCTGTCTTTAATTGGCTGTGATCGATGGTCAATATAAGTGCATGTTTTGAAAACCAAATGGGAATTATAATAGTGTTACAATTACATCCCTTAATCGATCTAAACTACTTTATCATTTGTATTAAACTATTGCATTTAATCAAATATTATTAGTAAATTTTTTCTTTTTCATTTTAACTAATATTTGAATTTTGCGATAAATAATTAATAATTAATCTTACTGTTATAATTTTTCAATTTATTATCGCTTAACATTTTTGCTTTGCCCAGCAATAATTTTAAGATGCAAACCCCAAACAACTGCAACATACGGGAGTTATAAACAAATGAATAAAAAATTATATATATTACAGGTTTGCGTTCAGAAAAATTGGGGAAAATGTGTGGATAAATTTTTCTTTTATCACACAAATAACACAAAGCGAACAGATAGATAAAGAGAGTTACTTGTATCAAACTTAAGACTTGAATTAAAGCACTCAATCACACACATAAAAATAGGCACACAAACAAAATAAATGCACTTAACCATGAGAAGAAAAGAAGTAAAAAACAAAATGAAACAAGCTCGAAACGGTCATAATATCTGACTTTGCAAAGTTAGTTTTAGGATGTATATGGTCGCTCGCTCACTCCTTTCGCTCGCTAACCATTTTAATATTTTGTGTTCAATACTATACCAGCTCTATTAGCGGCAGATTACACTTAAGTTTTGAATTATATTTAGTTATTTTAACATGAATTTTTACTTTAAAACTGCGTTTTTAACCATTATGAGCCTAAAAATCAATTAAATTACGCCAAAATGTGGCAAATGCCACTGAATTTTTAGCTTAAGTTTTGGCCATTTCTGCCAAGGTTTGCTTGTTTTAACCTGTTTTTTGTTTATTTTGTAACTAGAAATCACATTTTAAGGCAAACAGCGGCAGATGCCACTAAAGTTTAAATCTTATTTTTGCTAATTATTTGCCTATTCTGACCCAATTTTGGCCTTTTTAACATTCTTAATGACAATTGTTCACTTTTTTATGCCCATTTTGACCCCTATTTTGCTTGTTTCAACATAATATTGACCCAATATTTGCCATTTTTAACCCTTTTAATGACAATTTTGAAAATACTTTTGCTCATTGTGACACTATTTATTGGCTTTATTAAACTGAAAATCCCTTAATTAACATAAGAATTCGTTAAATTCCCTTAATTAGAATAAGAAATCGGTAAATTCCCTTAATTAGTGTAAGAAATTGGGAAAATCCTTTTATTAGAATAAGAAATAGTTAAATTCCCTTAATTAGAATAAGAAATTGGGAAAATGGCTTTATTAGAGTAAAGATCAAAATCCTTTTATTAACATAAAAATGTGCACAGACGGACAGACGGACAGAATACCCAAATCCATATATCTGTCAAAGTCAGATAAAAAATAGAGAATGAGAGAAGAGAATATGGAATATACTGAAATCAAGTGCTGCCTTACATTTGACGTTAAGACTTAAGCTGTCCTCAACCGTGCTGTTCGATAATTTGGGATTTTCTGCTCGACATATGAGATCCAAACCATTATCTTCGGGCGTTGGAACAAAGTTTACTACACTCTTCGTGCCATTACCCTCAAGATGAATATATCTAGAAAATTGGTAACACAAATAGTGTTATACTTTATACGTATATATAATGTATATATATATATATTTCTATGTTTTTGTGTGATACGTTAAATTGTTTGGATCGAAGAAATAACAGAATAAGTGAGAAACAGTAGGTTTGCATATGATTATTCTATCCATAAAGCGTGCTTTCATTCCGCCCTATTCCACAGCAATGTTAAGCAGTGAGGGAACAATGGGCATGGTATACGTACAACATTTCAATGCTTGCCAGGAATAGCCGCGTTGTATGATTCTATCTCACTCATCATATAATTTTGCGTACATATGAGTGTTTGGTTTTATGCGAGAAAAACATCAAATGAATTATGGTTCTTTTTTTATTTTGACTCATCAAATCAATCGTAAACGCGTTTTATTCTTAACGAATACAATTTCGTAATATTTTCTTAAAAAATAATTTTATCAAAGAACAAGTTTTTTGACATTTTGTAGTATTAAGGGAAGAATATACTCAAATAAAATCATAGAATCGTTTTTACCCTTATAATGTAAATTTTAAATTAGATGCCGGAGAATTGATTTTGTTGTGTTTTTATATATCCCTGAAACCTTAATAATATACAAATTTTTTTGTCGATAGTTCCACGATTTGCGTGTCTGAGTGTATGTTTGTGTATGTGTATGTGAATCACTGTTTAGTTTCAATATGACTTGTAATCCTAATATAATTAAAATCAAATTTAAGTGATGTTGTTTTGCTTTTTCGTTTATTAACGACGATGGATTCACAAAATGATTGAATAACATGGTTGAAGCAGCGAATGAGTCTTTTTTGTTAAATTTATACAAAAAAACAACTAACAAAAGCAATCATTGTAATGAAAACCTTTTTTAATTTTGTCGTCGTTTGTACTTAACATATTGGCGATGATGTCACTTATTTAATTGGACAGTTTTTGATACCTCTGCCACCTTTATTCGGCTTTACAGTACAACTTCTGTTTTGTTTAGGACTTTTTTGCAATCAACGTTAATGTGATTGGTATACAGAGGCAATCAAATATCCATTGAATGGTATTAGGTTTTAAGCTTTGCTTTTCGATTTTGTTTGGAATAAGTTTCGTTGTTTTTAGCCGTTAGTTTATTTTTTTGTTCCATTGTTAGCTGAAATGATCGCTTTTGATAATTTATTTAACGATATCAGTTCTTTTTTATAGTTTTAAATAACAAAAAAAACGATTGGAAATCGTATAAATAAATTAATTTGTTTGATTTGATTATACAAATAGTTTTAGAGCAAACCGATAAAAACATAAAAGCAAATGAGGGGATATTCTCGCTGAATATTAATTTTAGATTAATTTTATTGGACACGATTTATCATGAAAATTTTTTCTATAGGCTTAAAAAATAGGAATCGCAAATTAAAGTTTTATATGCTGAAATGGTAGAAATGTTTAAAATTTAAAATATCCTATTATTTTAGCTTATCTCGAAAAGTTTTTGTTTCACACTATTTATTAATAAAAAACGAATTTGATAAAAAATCATAACCAATCATTTGACTGTCTGCCCACAATAATAGGATTATAGTCTATATTTATTTCAACCAACGTTTCAGTGTTAGCAACTACGTAACATTAGAGAAGATTATATTGAATTGCGTATTTCAATGTAGTATTACGGGATTTAATTAAATACGTTAACTGAAGAGTATAAATAAATTCTATTCTATTGATATAATATGTGTTTGATGCTTGTATGTGTACTTAAAGAATGGCTAACAAAATAATTTATTAAGTTTAGTACAACTTACGACTTAGTTATGCTGTTATGATTTTAAATTTTTATAATAACATAAGGTTTAAAGCTATTTTCCATCTGGTTTCAATCGTATACATTCATTATTAATAAATAACTTTATCAGAAAAAGACGGTTTCTATAGTTAGATATAAACATATATAGAGATAAACACGTTCGCGTGTTTCTGGCATTATTGTACGCATATATCGCACATTGGAAATAATACATTTTTTAAATGTTCAATGCAATTTAAGAATAATTTATTTGTTGAATCAATTACACGTATCAAATATCAAATAATATTTAAGTTAAGAATTACTCGGCACTCATTTCCCCTTCCATTACTGGAAATACTACAACAATTTCAATACGGCATAATAATATATATAACATAATCTATTGGTTATATTAGCGTTACTCACGCGAAACTTGTTTTAAATGTGTACTACTCTCACAAACTCGGCGAACCTTAACATAAAACCGTAATGGTATAAATGCAATACGTTGTTCACATTATATTAACGAGTAAGTACGCGCGGTTAATAAGGCACGTCGTGTCTTACTAATGTAGTACAGCTACCAATGTAAGTGTTGAAAATAAATAGCGCGTATCAAATAGTCGTGTGTTATTAACATATTACTTAAATCGAAATACATAACTGTAATTGTGTACTCATTTAACCAATTTATTATTTAGTCAGCTTTTGTTTGTAGATCGAGATTACTTAATTATCTCAAATAATAATTAGCATGAAAGCGCAATGATTAGATTGAGTAATGCTGATTGTAATTAATTTTTTGCGCTAACAATATATAATAAGTTAAAATTTAATAAAGTTAAGCTAATCAGGCGTAAGTGAAGATTGATGAGTAAGTGTGTGAGTGTTATTATTAATTATTTGAAATGAATTTAAAAATTAACATAATAAATTACTTATTTATATTTTTGCCGTAAATATTTAATTTCAATCCCCTAAAGCACACTTTTGTGCAAAGCTGCAGACGATTGCAAGGAAACCTTTTAAAGTATTTATCATACAGTAAAGTACGGTATAATATGACTTGCGTATCCATGCGTATATTAAAATATTAAAAAAGGTACAGACACTTCAATAAACACTTTCTGCATAAACAGTATATAGAGTATTTGTGATTTTCTTGAGTATTTAATACTTTTAAGAAATTTTTTTTAAACCGGTATATATATATAGTTTATATATAGGTTATAAATAGTATATATATATACCGGTTTAAAATTTTTTTCTAAAAAGTATTAAATAATCAGGAAATCTCAGATTGTGTTTTTTGTGTTATATACTCTCTTTCTCTCTGAGTTATCTGTATGAACGATATGTTTGCGAATAATTATTACTGTATATACATAATCGCGACTTTTCATTCTATACCTTTAAAGCAATGAGTTCAAACAATCGCACACTGCTATGCACAATAGACCTTGAAAAAATAACGGGACAGGACAGGATCGGGATTCAGAAAGTTTTTACGGGATTTATCGGGTCGGGATTGTACCATGTAAATATCGGGACAGGACGGGATCGTAAAATTCGCTGACTTAGTCCCGAAAATCTATAAAAGATAAACATTTTTTGTGTTAACATCGTAGAATTAATTTTTTTCCCAATTTCAAGCCATCATTTCAGTGAAATGACTTTTATTATATTTTATATAGAAGTATTGAGTTTTTATTAACGAAAATTGAATAAGACTTTTTATTCGATTAACTAACATCTTTATATTAATAAAAATAAATTAAGATCGTGACGGGACGGTACTGAATATTTCCTGAAACAGGACGGGGCAGTACAGGACTACCACTTAAATATAACGGGACTTGCAAATTTAAAGATTTTCCACCTCCAATGCACAATAGTGATGTGGCGCTAAATTTTATTAAATATAAGATTAGGAAAATAAAGCTTTGTTCTTGCAAATGCAAAACTGATGTAAAAACTAATTGCAAAATTTTCAAACAGTAGCAGATTTAACGTATTATAAGAAACACAGTAGTGGCTCAAAGATTCGTAGGCTATATTGAAGCAACACTTTCATGTCTTAATCAAAACGTTTACTTATTTTTTATTCGATTAAGATAAACACATTTAATATCATAAAATATCATTAAATTTTCAATAAGGGAATAAATTGTAAGAAATCGAGTAACTCTATTGTATTTTATTTTAGTATAGACGCCATTATCAGAAATAAAAGAAATACAAAATAAACACAAAACACTTATAGGAAGAAAATACTTACTTTGATTGTGTGAGATGTCTGTCCGCTATAATCCATGTAACTTTAGCCGAAGGCCGCGATCCGTATGTGTGACAAATGGCCTCAACTTTTCTTCCAACCGTTAATCTCTCTCTGTTAATGGCAATGATATGTGCCTTAAGGGGACGAACTGTAAATATTAAGAAAAATTGGTATGTACAGGAAAAACTCAGTATACAATTCCATTCGGCACTAACCTTATAATTAATAAAATTAAATATTTATCATCGCATACGCATACACATACATAAACACTGGCAAAGCATATCTTACCAGATACAGAGGTTAGAGTATGAAACAAAAATTAAAGTTAATTTATCGTAACATACTGAATCATAATTCCATTTATTTCGAACCTCAAACAATTTCATAAATTATAAATCCAGTTTAAAATAAAATAGTTAATAGTTTTTTATATCATTTAAGCACTTAAACTTCTTACATATAACTTATACCCAGAAAAATATTATGTATGATACTTGTCTTAGATTTCGCCTTCAAAAAATATTTTGTGTGTAAGCACTCATAAAGTAATCCTTCTTTTACTTTTTTTTCCTAATTTCGGCAAACACATGCACACAACTGAAATCATATTACCAAGTCTTCAGTGATGTGTGTGTGTATACGTGGAGATAATGCACAGGCAATACGTTAGAAAGATAAAAATTTTCTGTTTCGAACAAAATAGTTCACTTGTTTTACTAAACTTCTACAAGTTCTCCGTTAACCCTTAATAGTAATTAATTACGACTGTAGACACATTATTTACTTACGATTAATATCAATAGTGATCGATGTGATGACGGGCTTCGTTAAGTCGCTGTTCATGGCATGACATTTGATAAACGAATTGATATCACCGCGCGCTAAACTAGGTATTGTTATACTGCTCACAACGGTGTTATTGTCACGAATCAAAACCGTATGTGTCTTCAGTTTTCTACTGTTTCGGTACCACGTGATCGTTGATAACGGATTTCTTGAAAACAAAATAATGTATTTATTTTTAATAAAATATATAACGCCTAGTTTAGGCGTTTACCGAAAAGTCGTCTATACTTTTTTCTCACTAATTGAATTAAATTTTCGTAAAAATTATCAAAAGTTATTCAAAATTTGAGCAAAAATGAATCCATATTGATATGCCGCACATAATAAAAATAAAGGCTGAATAATTTTTACTAATAGCTAATCCCCTAACTGTTAGAACATATGACGATAATTAAATTAAAATATCCAAATATGTTTATGTGGCAGATAATGTGCACATATTTTGATTAGTAAATAATTATTATGTAATAGTATTTTAGTGAATTTATGGGAATTCAAGATTTATTGATGTTTGCATATGCGTTCGCCTTTTGAATATACTGCAGCAATGATAACGCCAAAAACTAATTTTCGCGATCACGTTCTCACTCTCCCAGTCTTTCGTTACTCAATCAATCTTTTACAATAAACACGAAAAAGAAAATAATAAGGCTAATGAAAATATTCATTACAGCAGAAGTTCTCAAACAATGTGTCGCGACCCAAAACAGCCGTAGAACTAATAATTTGCGTCGCAATCTTTTTTAAAACTATCATTAGTTATGGGTCGCAACCTAAAGTTATCAATTTAAAAACAAATCTATTACGACATCTCTTCTACTCATACTTATAATAGACCAAAATGTTTGAAAATAGATAAAATTAATTGTTTGAAAATAATTTGCGATTAGCGCTGCCGAATATTGTTCAAAATATTTGATAAATTATTTGCTAACATGTAAGCATATCATTCTCATTATTTTTAAAATTAAAGATTTTATATTATGGGTCAAAGAAGAAATATTTTCGAAACTTTGGGTCGCGACAAGAAAAAGTTTGGAAACCATTGCATTACAGTAAACGTTTGATACGTTTGTTCAACATATAATTTATATTTTAAAGAATAGGGTATAATTTTTAAAAAATTATTTAGTTTTACAACAAAATTATTCACATTTGCAGTGAACT
>JAQIXJ010003956.1:0-11663 GCA_034700185.1 Phthiracarus laevigatus | reverse complement strand
AAGAGGATTACTCATTACTGCGAAATAGTTTTTCGAATAGCTTGAACTGAGATCCAACTACGAAATTATATTGTTCTGATAGAAAATACGATTATTACACTAAATGCTTATAATTGGATTACTCTAATAATTAATCCGCTTAAAGCCAAATACAAAACAATAGATAAGTAATAAACAACAAATCTTTTATTTTTGAATCAGCTTGATATTGTTATTATTGTTTTTGTTGTCGTTGTTATTTGAGGTGTCATAGAGGCCATTTGGCACCCGCTCCCGACTCCATATGGCACCTCAAGCAAGTATCTACTAAAGGAATTTTGAATTTTTCCATATTCACTAAGAAACTATTATAATTGGCATATAAGAATGCATAAGCCGAAAAAAGTGACCTCTATATGAATATTAGGCTTTTGTTTAATTATTGAAGTTCAATAATTGTTAGTTTTTGGTGAAATCTCAAGCTCGAAACAAAGCTTAAATAAGGAGTTGTTGTAATTTTAAAGCTCGATGCATTAGCATAAGCTTAAGCTTAATACAGCGAGCTTATTGAGATTGAGTTAGTAATTCATGAAGACAAACTTTTACCTTAAAAAGGTTTAAAATTTCATATAATTATTGCATACATCAATAAAATATTTTTGCTTTGGAAAAATTAACTTAATCTTAATTGTAAGATTTTGAGTTAAAGTGAGTGATAATTTACATATAGTTATGACTTAAAAATTGAAATATATAGAAACCATTAGGTATTTCATATTACTTCAGAATTTTAGCTAAGGAGAATATTTTATTTTTGAAGCTCCTCATTTTTTTTATTTTGAGCTTAAGCATTGCATGCATAGATCAGCTATCAAATACATGTTTCGCGATTTTGTGCTTTTTATGCATATATAGCGTCAAAAGTCTGTATAAGCAACACTTTTGCAGACTTTTGACGCCATATATGCATAAAAAACACAAAATCGTGAAACATGTATTTGATAGCGGATCTATGATTGCATGTTCAAGCCCATGCTAAGGAAAATGAGTTTTCTGCCATCTTTATTTGAAACTGCCCATCCGTCTGCGTCCGCACTATAACGCCAATTAATTTATCACGTATTTTATATTATTTAATTTTGTAATTTTAAAAACTGTCGACTGTCGTAAGTATTAACTTTTAGTTAAATTTAAGTTTTAAACAAATAAAAGCTTAGATCAACCAGTAAGAAATCGAGCATTCTATGAATAAGTGTTGTTTTTTATTAAGTATTATTGAAAAATCAAAATCAAAATCGCCGAATAAATTTTGATAAAATAATTTTTGAATAATTATAAATTTTATACTAAATTATAATAAAATTAATTATTCAAAACGTTTTTTCAAAGATTAGTGAATAATTCGCCAAAAAAAATCGCTTACGAATAATTAAAATAAGATATTTATATTTTACAACTTTTAGAAATAAGAAGTATAAATACACTAACATGATAACAAAAATCCAACAAAGAAAGTTTAAGAATAATGTCAAATAAACTGATTTTCAATTTTATCAAGTTTAAAACCACAATTGTTTGGTGGTTTATACCCTAGTGTTACGGTGATGGCTTGGTTCATAAATTTATAAATACATTAAAAATATTAATACTAGTGTAATTTGGTCCATTATTTTGTGACCTTTGATGTCACAAATTAATGAGTGAATGAATGAATGAGATTGACTTTGAATGAAAAACTAATTTTATTGATTAAAATTAAAAATTGAATAACGGAAACTCATTATAGATGAGTTACAAAACAGTTTTTGATTGATTTGAATGTCACTGTTTGAAAGTCGGAAGCGAGAGAGGAAGAGAAATAGAAAGTTTTGTACTTTTATAGGGACAAATGGGGTCATGTGATGAAATGATGGCCTCAGAAATGATTTGATTGCGTTGAAGTGTCCTCTGGGGCACAATTTTATGTATTCACTATTATAATTAATATATAGATTTTTAATTTAAACAAAGTTACAGTTTTTAATAAGCGGAAAATATAATTTTTAATATACTTTAGTCGTACTTCTATTTTAACTCGCTAATCAAAAAATACGGAATTTGCAAAGTCTCTTCGCTTGTGATCCTATTTATAATTCTGAAGACTCAGTTCATCGATTTCTTATTTGAATAAAGGGCATCAAAGTACTCAAAATTGAGAAACATTTATAGAAATTATTATAAAACATGAAAATTTTTATAAATCAGCATTACTTCAGTTTTGTTTTCTCAAAACTAAAATTCAAAATGTTAGGCAACAATAGAATACGCATTTTAAATTTAAGTAATTGTTATTTAGCTTCCATATTAGTATTTCAATTTTATTTGCATTTTCTTTTCGATTTTCAGAAATGTATTTAATTCAATTGCATTTCTTTATGCATTTTTACTTTTAAACTATTATCAATTTTTTGTATTTTCCGCGTTATCTAAAGTTGAAATTTTTTATTTATTTTTATAATAATAATTAGGGAAGTGAAAATCGTTAGAAAAAAATGTGCAAAATCGTTTATTACTCGTTTCAAAAATTGCCCAAAAAACGTTTAACTAATCGTTTGAAAAATTTTAATTTTTAGCTACAAAAATGAATTATAATACAAAGTCATATAATACTTTATGTTTGTTTAGTGAATCGATTTCTATTGTCCCTAGAAAATGCTTTGTATTTCGAAAAAGATCTTTCAACATATACCGATACTTACGGAAAAAATGTTTTCTTCCAAATTATCATTGTCTGAAGTAATTTAAATCTAAATCTGAATTTTTTCTTAATGAGTTTTCATAATCTATTTTTACATTACATACATATTGTTTTGAAAACTGAAAAATCGTTTAATATGTCTAAAATCGTTTAATATATCAAAAATCGTTTGATGTGTCAAAAATCGTTAATTTCGTTTAATTCGTTTATTTAAATTTTTTAAATTTGTGTCTTTATCGGGTTATTAAATGGTTTTTAATAGATATGGTTACTGTTTTGTTGAATCGTTAATTAACGATTTTCACATCCATAATAATAATTTTCTTGTTAGTCACAAAACCATTGGTGTTTATTTCAAATGATGTTAATGTTTAAACTTTAAAAATATTATTTAATACAACAACAAAGAATATTATTTAATGAAACTATCAAAAGAGAACATTACATTTCAAAATACCTGTAATATCAGTAATGTAATAATTAATAATCACGCCATTAATATCAAATTTTAAAAATTATTTTAGCATGAAATTTGTTGTTTACATAGTCTTACTGTTTATTTGAATCAAAAACAAAGTAACCAAAATTAATTTAGTTTAGGTTTATAGGAATTGAAATCGAAACTAGAAAAATTGAACGAACTTTATAATTTCTCTCACTTTGATTTTATATCTATTGCTAATAAACATTTTTGTAATTTTTTTAAACAGATAAAAGTTTTAATTAATATTGTTTTATTGGTTAATAAACATTGTTATAAATATTACATCAGTTAGTGTTTTGGTTATTTTGAATAAGTATCTGTTAAAATCTCTAAGAGCAAACATCAATTACGCACATAATAGCACAATTATTCGAATGTTTTAATGTATTGTTACGTGATTTTAGGTGATTTTAGTTTAATTATTGCCAAGCGTTAGAAGAAAATCATTTTAGCCATATTTTATTGGTTTATTACCTGAATTTGTTTCATAAAAACATTACATTTGTAACAAGACATTTGTTAATTAATAAATACTGAAATAATGTCTGCGAACGAATAATAATTCTCCTAATATTAATTTTAATTTCTGAATAAATAAAATTGTTCCTATTCTTCCTCAATATTAGTCTTTTAATTGAATGTTTCCCTAATATTGATAATTTTCAAAATTTATTAGAATTACACTAATTATTGATACATAAATTATGATATAACAGCAAAAACCTCTTGAATTAAATGCTTATAAAAAAAGCTTCCCTTACATAAACTACAGCTTTCCAGTATCAAAATTGTTGATTAAAATTAGATAACTATTAAAATACAAAATTGTATACATAAATGGAATCAATAATATTCTTCATTATTAAAATAATGGATGAAAAGTGGTTATTCCGTAAATTTTGTAACCAATAATGCATCAAATAGATGAATGTTTCCGAAATAAATTTATTATTAAACTATGGTCATAATTAAAATATTGATATTGCGTAACGCTTAAAACAAACTTGACTAATGATTATAATATATTTGGCGGAAACATTTTAAACAATTTTTAAATCAATGGATTTATAAATATATAATAATATGTGCGTTAATGGTTTTACGAAAATATGTACCACTGGTTAACGCTACTATTAAAATTGTTTTGCATATCAGTCCAGTGTTGCCTTCCCTGGTCTAAAGCACACGATTCCCCGACATATATTTTGCCGATTAGTTGTTTATTGGCCAGTGACGATGATTTACCATACGCTCCAATTCCAATTGCGATCTAATGGATATAACATCGTTTAATTCATATTAAAATTTTAGAGGAAAAATTTATCACGATTGTGTTTCTGTAATTTAATAGATTATAGAGAAATTTCATTTCTATCTAATTGAATTTAGATTTGAAATGTGGTTCAAAACCGTGTTTTTAAATATGAAAATAATTTTATCGATAAATTGAAGTTTTTAAGCATAAAATATCATTAATAATCCTCGAAATGCAAAAAAAATTTCTAAATTAAGGTTACTTTTATTATGATAATTAAATATTCACTAATTTAGATAATATTGTTTGATCAATAAAGTAGACCCTGTATATGCATATATTCCCATATATATAATATAATGAGATTAACTAAACGTTAAAAAAATAACGCAATAAATAATAACAATAATTTCAAGAAATCTTGTCTTTATAATTGTCTATGCAATTTTAATGCGAAAGAATAATGTAATAATAATAAATAGATGTACTTACATCGTTAAGTGCTTCAGTCGCCACATGTACATGGAAAATGTCATTAAACTCGATTTCGTTTTGGATGCGACGCATCGGACTTTTGCGACTTCGAATGCGTTTCTTTTTTAGGTAAAGCACTACTTTTATATAAACTAAAACAAAAGATACAAAGTTATTCAACAAGATTATCACCTTTTGCATATTATTACGGATTATTGGTATAGAGTTTTTAAAACATTAACCCGGTTCAGAGCATCAGGTTTAATTTTGAGATAGGTTGGAATCCAAGCTACTTAATTCTGGGTGCCTGTATCTCTGATCTGGACTCGATTCCTTTGTATAAGCATCTTTTCGCCTCTACAATATACGGAGTTCTAGCATTAATAAACTATCTGATATAATGTAACTTTTTTTTAATTATCCAAATTAAATTTTTAAATTTTTTGTGGCATTGCTGTCATTATTATTATTATTATTTACGAATAAAATATTTTTATAAGTTGTTTAAAATAAATTTAATAAATTAAAATTCTCAAAGGAGATAACTGTCAGACACATGCGTTGGTCTTCAATGTTCTTAAAAACTATGAAATCAGATGATTTTAAAAATATCTTTATAAATATTTAAGGATCAACCGCAGCCTTTGGGATTACGTATTGAAGCAATATCGATAAGAATATATGACTTACCACTGTTAATGTCGTTCATAGATATATTTCGCGCTTTAAGCACCGAAAGAGTGAGTGTTGATATATCTGGCTTATATGTCAACGACACTAATATTTCGCCGGAAGCACAATCCTATAATAAACAGCGTTTTATTGTTATGTTTTCGTATTTAAGTACTTGGTTTAATTATACATTAGAATCAGATAATAATAATATGATAGGCATATGAATATGTCCACATAATGCAAGCAGTTATATTTCTACGCGTTTGTTAACCTTTTTATTAACCTTTCCTTTTAAAAATGGAAAAATTAAGAAACAAAGCAATCAAATTGATCTTAATTATTGAGAATAATTAATGTGTGTTATCAAAAAGCTGCATATTAACTCTAAGTTAGTTGACATAAAAGTAAATTTGTGATATTGCGTGATGGGAAAACACGCGTTTGTGTTTACGTACACTAGAAGCAAGCATAAAAAGCATTACTAAGCGAAAAAATGGAGTTAGGTCATTGTCGATCTTTTCCGAAAGATCAATTTTCAGAAAATTTACATTATTAATGTTGTAGATAATTAAAATTCATTATTAAAAATATCTAAAAGGTAGTTCTTTCTTATATGATTAAACAATATAACGTAATAGAAAATATTATTGAAAGCGCACGTACGTTTGAAATTAAACAATTAATGTCTTCGGTGATCACATCGCCATCAATGCTACGCTCAATTCCTGCTTGCTTTAGTGGATATAATGCACGGCCAATCAACGATTTTCTCGAAAACGAATCCGAATTATAAACGCTTATCTGCAATACGCGGTTGTCTAACGTTTCTTTCATTGCGTTGAAGATAAACAGTTCGTTAAAAGCCGGATTGCTTGTGTGCTTTTGAATTTTCGTGACAAACTTCGGCGTTTTGTCTGGTAATAATACAATTTTTGCGAATGGGTTCAATGGATGGTTCTTTTTCTTCTGGAGATTTTTCGCGGACAGCACTGTCTATTTAAATTGACATTAAATTTAAGTAAATCTAAATTTTTAAATAATGCATTCACTAAAGCGCGTTATATAAAGGGATATAGTTTTTTACATTTTATTCTGTTTAGGTAATTATATTATATAAACTGGAATGAAAATTATTTTTTTTAGGCGTAAATTTATTTTTCCATTTTACAATTATATGCAACTAAATCGAATAAGATGTATAGATGGCATTGTTTTATAAATCTCAATAAATCTTTATAAATTAACTCGCCTATCTAATTTTTTCAAATAAATGACTATATCAGTATTATCACTAAAATTAGACATTAAGAATCCGGAATGGATTAAGAATCACATGGCTTAGTAGTGAACTCCCAAATGTATAGAATTTAGTCCCAAACCCGATTTAATTATAAATTAAAGTCCGGCTTAGCTCGACAAAATACATGGAACTCATGGAAGCTGTTTTACCTCTTAAATTTATCTATTTTGTCAAAAATTACTGATTTATATTTTCTATTATTCAATTAAGTACTTTTAATGTTATCAATAAAATAGAATTAACAAACTTTGATTACTTTCTATATTTGGTTAGATTAAATTCTGCTTTCTTCTTTGTCCCAAGGCTAGAAAAGCGTAGGAGCTATAGGGGACCGACAAATTTGTGGCGTGTTATTGAGTCTATACTTAAAAACTGTTACTAGTAATTAAATATTCTACTTAATACGCATATATCTTAATGCATCAGATACATGTTTAGAAATAGAAAATGTTATCAGTATATATAAAAATGTTGATAAAAATCACTTACAACTATCAACTGCTGTCGCAAATAGCTGTAATGGAGTACAAAACTGATTTCCGGATCTTTTATTTTATGCAATGACGTCACGAATTGGTCATAAATCTCTTTACTAATCTCATCGGCATTGATATCGTATATTGAGCTGCGTTTTTTATTTTTATTGTAATCGCGGTCCGAGTGATACCCAACCAGATAATCGGAATCGGATTCTTCGGTCACCGAAGAGAAACTCGGGTCATGCTTCAGCGTAATTGTGGGCACAACAAACTCTATTGGCTGGTTGACTCTAATGCCGGAATATAGACGCGCGGCTGGCGATACGGGCGTCATTGCGTTCAATTGTTTCCGCTTCCGTCTGTTCGACTGTACATACTTATACACGTAAAACATCACAAAACTGAACATGCAGAGCGCTACCAACGCTAGCGTGATCAGTATCACTTTCTCGTTCCAAATGTCTTCGTCGTTTATCATCGATTTTTGTTGCACTTTATCCGGTGAAGACGGTGCTAATAGTTTTTTCGTCTCTTCGCCCATTGTTGATAAGTTTTTTAATAATTCAATGGTTTATTATAATAATTTTAAAATTTGTTTGTTTAGTTTATTGAACGAAAACTTTGTATTTTCAATTCTCTTGCACCTCAAATTGGAAGTAAATACAAATTTTCTACATTCATAGTATGTGTCGCCAAAAAAACGACAAACAAAAAAATATCGTAAATTAATAAAATGAATTAAGTCGCAATAACCAATTGACTGTTTAATTGTTCTAATCACAGGTGCTTTAGTTCACAAACATAATAATAATACATATCTGCAGCGAGCGTTTCACTTCTTTGTTCGTTCGCCTCTACACTACGCGCACACATAAAAAGCGTAATGAAATAATTGTCAGGTATAAACTGCGACAATAGTTTTGTGCACTCATTCTGCTAGCAGTAATTTAGGTATTTTTTGTTTGTGTAAAACAAAACGGTTCGTGTTAAAAACACTTGCTGTTTGTGTGCGTTTGTCGTAAAGTTTTTTTATCGAAAAACTTGAAATAATAATAATATGCCGTAAAATATTTTATTACACACATGAAAAGCTAATAAAAGTTCGCAGTTTACGCCACACAAATGCAAACGTTAATTATTTTATCAATGCTAGAAAAACCGCTTTAAACGATATTCGAGCATATAAAATATCGTTTAATTATTTTTAATCAAAATTATTTTAACTTTGCTTGTTTATCAAAATGTTTCTATTTTGACAATTATTTTTACCACTGGAGAAAATTTACGATTTCTTATTAACGAAAAGCGCTGATTTAGTCACATTAAAGAGTAATTTACAACTCTTATTACGTAAATCGCGCCGTATTTCCTTAAATTACATTTACAGACGGATTCAGCACAAACATATCTGACGCAATTGAAGAGAACACACACGTACTGAAACTTATCATTAAATGAAAACGCATACACACACAGTATTTATCACATCTAAAACAATTTCTACGATTTCATATTAAATATTGCCGGAATTTTTTCGCAGAAAACTATTTTATATCGTTTTTGTTTGGATAGCAAAAGATGCTTGCGTTAAATCCCCTATGATTTAGATAAAAATTAAGTTAATTAGGTAAATTCATGCACTTCACAAGTGTACTGTACACACATCTGCATATACACAGCACACATATAAATTTCACAGACCTTTACACATGCTTTGTTTTTGATCTCATTTTTATTTGTTATTATTTCGTTCAACCAAAAAAAAAATAAGAGCACTCGACAAATAACCTAAATTTAAATATTTTATTATAGTTTATATTCTTTTATCGTAATTTATTATGGTTAATGTTCAAAAAATTGAGTTTTAAAAAGCGCTAACCTCATTCGATACTTTTCATTAGCAAAGTATACCAGTTGTCCAGTGTCTCCTCCTCCTCTCTAATACAGCTGATATTTTATAATGTTTTATAAACCTTAAATTTAACAAACAAAGCCTAAAATTGATCAGCAGATAAGCTCTACTACTAAACATTGGTTTCTAACTGTAATTAAAGTCTAATACGCAAAAATACATTTTCCTGAATAAATAGATTAACTATTAATAATTAATAGTCAATAATTAATTTTAACTGTATTTTATCGCTTAATAAGCTTCATAATAAAATTTTATGAAATTCTATTTTTAAACAAATTTCATATAAATATTCCATAAATAAACAGTGCTATCCAGTACAATGTAAATAGTATTATTTAATTTCATAGCATATGGTTTTGTCAGTAGACGATAAATCTAACATTAATAACTGTTATCAAAAATTGCATTTCAATTATTAAATATATAATTAGTAATTTATTACATAGCATGTATATATTATATGATTGTTAGAATGTTTTTAAAATTTGAATTTTATTTTTATGTGAATATCGATTAACATGCAATGATTGCAACATTTATCTTTCAATACGCACTTTGTAAATGAAATTTTAAACACCTTTGAATTTATAATTGTTGCCAACTCAAAGCGGATATGAAGTAAGGTAAAGCTTCAACGATTTCTGAACTAATTGAAAGTGTTAATCTATTTATAAGTGAGGCTAATTGTTCATTGACTACTAATTATAGGCTTTATGATTCATAAGTTAAGTTATCTTTAATTAACATTAATATTTAGTTACACAATTGGCAATAAAAATATATATCAATGAATTCAACATTTTAAAGCAACTGTGATCATGAGTAGAGATCGGAAAATGGGGACAAAATTTTGGACATTATGGGGATATAAATGGGGACACTAAATTCTTTAGGAATATTAATTTACAACTTTTATAAATAAATTAACTTTTTTTTGACTTAGTCGTTATCTTCTTTAAGGCAATGTGTATATAGACTGAATGGCACTGCTGAACAATATTCCTCTAAGTCTTGCATTTATGTGAATTCTCTTATAAAATTCTTTTATATTTTAAAGAACACATTTTACAAAATGTCACAAAATATTCAATTTTAGTTATTATATTGGAACAAATCTAATTTAAAACTTGAGTTATTCGTGTTAAACTATATAATGGGGACAATTTTTACATTTTTTCAATTTCGGCGACATGTCCCCCAAATGGAGACAATTTTGTCTTTTTGGGGGCATTGGGGACAAATGGGGACAAATGGGGACAATGTCCCCAATTTCCGATCTCTAATTATGAGGGTGTTTCTCTTCTAACACCTAGTGATGCACAAATGTCAAAAGTTAAGAATTTTGAGTAACTCTCAACCTTAACTACTGAAAATCTTTAGCTCACTTTTTTTATATGAAAGTAGAGCTTATGGATTTGACAATGTCTGTCCGTCCGTCTATACGGTCGCAATTTTATGTTAATAAATTGATTTGAGATTTGAAATTTGATTAATTTATCACAATAATATTCTAAGAAAAATTGAGCAATCTATAAATGTTTCGTTCATGTTTAACCTTAACTTTGACCTGTTAACAATTTTTTAACTTTAACAGGTTAAGAAAAATTTAACTTGAGTTAACTCAATAATTTTACTCAAGCATATTTGATGATGTTTATCAAATAATTTTTCATTTAAAATACTAAATTCTGAATCAATTTCATCACCCAAAAATTATAAAATCACTCATTTTTTATTATAAAATAAGTCAAAGTGAATATTAAATGAATTTTTTAGTCTTGCAGCACAATCGCAATCATTAATGTTAAACTAAAATGTAAAGAAAAATGTTTGTATACATATTTCACTCATGTACGCAATACGTGTAACATAAAAAATTTACACGATATATACAGTATTTTTATTAGGAATAATAATTTAAAAGCAAAATTTAATAAAATATATCGGATTTCGAGTTAACCGGTTAACTTGTAATTTTTTCTTAACCCGCTGAGTTAAATTTAACTTTAAGTCACATAAAAATTTTTGACTTTAACTCTTAACTTTAACCGGTTAGTTTTTTAAGTTAAAAGTTAACCGGTTAAAATGTGCATCTCTTCTAACACCACATGAAATTTAGTTTAGACTACTTTTGAATTCTAAATATTTTAGAGGGTAAAAATTAAAAGATTTTAAAAAAATACCGCTATAATTTACTAATTCACTAGAACATAGACCATGTAGGATCCTACCAAAACCAAAAAAAAACTAAAATTGAAAAATAAAAAAAGGAACACAGCAAAATAGAAAGATAAAAATGTTTTTAAGTCAAACTAAAGTCAATAAAAAGGTTGTGATAAGCCGAAATTGCTATTCTAACACAATC